>PVIR01008655.1:0-55994 GCA_004026965.1 Petromus typicus
ATGTGAAAAAAAACCCCTATGATGTCGAAAGGTGAATTTGAGAATGACTTTGAGAAACACTGTATTTTAGAACCTAGTTTCCTATTTATGACTGCATAGTCTTAACTAGCACAGACATATTAACTTTAATATAAGTTTCCTAACTTATCTTGAAGATGGCTTTAGTAGTTTTACTTTCATATCCTATCTCATTCCTTTGTTTGAAGTTATCTGTATTTGTGTGTCTGGGTGAGTCACATTTTTTAGAATAGTGTGCATATGATTTGTATAAAACATTAAATCAGCTGATTTGAACTTCGATAGAATTTTGTAAAGTAAATAAATGCTGAGATATCAGTTTTAGGCATAGTCTTGTGAATCTTCAGTAGAAAAGACACAGGTAAGGAGAATTTCATGGAATTTCTCTCTCTTAGTGTTCCTTTTGATCGCGAGAGATTTTCTGGCATGACTGTGTTGTGCCCCTAGGATTCTGAGAAGCCGGAAGACAGGGAGCCGAGCTCCAGCCAAAGATGGTGGCTTGTACTAAGTGGCAAAGGGCCGTTCCCCATTTAGCTTTTTCTCTTTTGCTCCAATTCTGTATTTAAATGCCTTAAAGACATCTCTACTCATGGAAGTGCAGGATATTTTAAGGCATTTAAAATATTTTCACCACTTAAACTGTTCCTATTAAACAACAACTGATATTTATTTATTTATTTAAATTGGTGGAGGGTCTGTAAAAAACAAAAGAAAAGAAAACAACAACAAAAAAAACCCCTAGCATTAATTACTTGTAAATTCACATCAGTTTTCTTCTTTTCAGCCCAACAGAATAACATCTCCTGTCATAAACATTCCAGGAGTGGTTTCTAAGGGCCCCAATGCAGCTGGCTATTCTTAGAACACAATTACCCTTCATCTAGTTGTAAAATCCATCTATTCATATGTTTACCCCTAATGCATAAATTTCAAATGGTGACTATAAACCATTTTATAGTGTCATTAACAGGCATATACTTTCTCCTAGGAAGTACTACTTGGTAACCGAAGAGCTCAGATGGTGAGTGAGAAAAAGGCATGAAATCCACTTAGAACCACTTAAACTTAACAGCTGGAAAGCAGAAAAAAACACCAATATGCCTCTTCCTGTAGATTTCTAGAGTACACTTCAAGTAAATGACTTTGTAAATTTTATTCAGAGGTATTAAATATGAATATCAAAAGAAAAGGGCCAACATAAGAAATTAAATATTTGTGCCTTAAATATGCTTTTGGTTTGGTTAAGATTTGGGACACTGCCAGAGGTGTAGCTCACTGGTTCCAGTGCCTGCCTCTCAAGGGCAATACTGGAATTGTCCTGAATTTGACCCTTGGTATAAGAAAAAAAAAAGATTGCGTACATTAATTACAATAGTTTTAATAAGATTTCAGGAAAAAAATGAGCCATATTAGTCCAGGTTCCAATTTATGGGGCAACATTTCAGTTCAGAGAGAAACCACAGCAAATGTGAAAAGGATAACAATTCATTGATTATTTTAATATGTTTTTATCAAGTCTGTATGTAATACCACAGGTAAAATACACTTACTTATCTTTACTACCTACTTATCTTTACCATGACACCTTGGCTCCTAAATCTTTCATTTTGCACATTAAAGTTGAAAGATTATTTTTTCACTGAATAAATTAAATGATTTAACAATATACTTCTTAATACACTCTACATTTTAAACTGTTATAACATTCTGAAACATTTAAAAATGGATACACATTCAGAAAAAGTTTTCCAAGTACCAGTGTGACCAGTGAATCTATAATCTATATAAAACAGGATGTTTTAAAACATTAAAAAAATTATCTTCTAACAGAAACCATAGATTCTTGTGGAAAAGGGAGGTAAAAGGTAGGTTCTATCCACACCATCTTCCCCATTTGAAAAATAATCAATGCTACTTGGCAGCAAAAAGGTTTATGAGATTTATGCTTTGAGATAATAAGATGTGTTTCCCCAGAGGACCTGCTCAATTCCATTTCTAATCCTACTTGGAGGATTAGTCCAGCTTTATCCTCTGATAGAAAGATACACCTTCCAGGATGTGGATATAGAATCAGCTAGGACCAAAATATACTGTGAATTCATGGACTAAATAGTGTACACAGAATTGTACATTTTGTTCTACTCCCTCCTACAACACTTCTATGGCTGTTAAGCTCATTACAGGACATATACTCTCTCTGCTTCTATCAGACTCATGTAGAAATTGAGGATTTCTTTAGTCCTTGTGGCAGAATGGTCCCCATTTAAAGAAACACAAGCTTAAGAAAAGGCACCACAGTTTTAGGACTGAGGACAGAGATGTGGTTGTTATCCTACATACCAAATGTGGGTCTAACTTCATTTCTTTCTCCCTTTGAAAATTCAATAGAATATCTTTGGCTCCACCCTTGCATGAGATAAGTGTCAAGTGGCTAGTCATAATGGAGCTAAGATTCCACCCCATCACTGACACTAATGCAAAGCTCTTTACCTTCCTGTCCTTGGTAGAGGTGGGGTCCATGTCAATGTCCATTTCTGCTTCTCAATCGTCCTACAGCCTGACTCTTTACACAAACAGGATTTTCCTGCTTTACAAAGTTCACATATGTGACTATGATTAGGTGATTCAGGTTTCCCTTCATGTTCTGCTTCATTGACTATATCCTGGAACAGATCAAGATGTGTTCTCATTTGTCTTCGTTCCATTTCTCCTGGTCTCTGCAATCTTATGAACAGCACTGGCCATGGTAGCACAGGTTTTGTCCTGTGCCGTCTTTATGGGGAGCTGATGATTCCTCCTAGCCCAACTTCCTGGTCATTCTCTCCACCTCATCCTGTTCAGAGCCCTAACATCTCTGAACAGGAATCCTCTGACAGCCATATTGTTATACATGCTTCATGTTAGGACATTGTTTTCATTTCTCCAAACTAGGTTCTTGTGGATAATTTGGGAAGGGTATATAATTATTCTTTTATAGTAGGTAAGTTAATAAATCCCGTGGCTTTCTGAGAATCAAAAATGTTTTACTGCTTTTATGTCGATACCATTAGTGGCTTATTCAGGAGGTAGACCCACAATAGTTGAATGGGATTTAGATAATGAGTGGGCATATATGAATTAGTAACTGAAGAATCTTGGATGACTTTTCTGCATATACATTATTTTGAAATGACCTAGATACAGGAAATACATAAATGTAACCTTCTATTTGTTAAATGTAAAATGCTGTATACTGTCTAGGCAGACTATTCAGCTTAAATGTACCATGTCCACATAGTATGATTTTTGAAAATGACTTGAACTGTCTGTGCTTTGGTTAATTTATATATTCTCATAGTAATTGTATAATCCTGACAAGCTACTTCTTACATAACTAGCATTATATACCTTTTAACAAGTAATATAGAAATAATATGACAGTTTAGTCATTTCTGTATATGTTATTTGAAAATCTGCTGGATTCAGGAAATAGTAACACAAAAAACACCTTCTAAAATAATTGCTAATCTTACTGACATGCAAAGTAAACTTTATTAAGGTCGTTATTAATTATTGATTTCCAGATACTGTGTGAGAATTAAAAATTTGGTGCAAGTCTGGTAAATTCATTTGTCTCAACCAGCTTGAAATTTCTTGATGCTTATTCTTGATTTTTTTTCTTTTTTTTTACTTAGAAATTTTTTAACTCGAAAGAAAAAAGTTGGTTAAGGCACCGAGTGAGCCCAGGACACTTTGGAAAATCACTGCGAGAGTGGGGGGCGTGGAGATTCTATTCAAGTGTGACACCGGTTAGGGAGGGCGTCCTGCCATCATAACTCCACACCGTATCTATTGACTTCCGCTCTCAGCCTCTGTTTGCCTGCAGAGCAGATTCAAGCACAAAGCTGCCTCTGTCTTCAAAAGGAAGCTTTGTGCTTGGATGGGCTCAGCAGGAAAAGGATGAGACGCTGACCCAGCTTCAGCTCCTCCCGGATGCATTTGCCCAGGAGAGACTGTACAGAGTTACGAGAACGCTGCAGAAATTTTAATATGCTCATATGCAGTCTTCTTAAGAAATATCAGTTATGATATGAATTTCTGATTTACTTGCGTTGTGCCACAGTAAGCCACCATGAGACTACCTTATACTTAACCCCTATGATAGGAGTGCATAGTAAACTAAGTCACATATCTGTCCAGAAACCTCGGAAACTTACATGCACTCTATTTTTAACTGTGGGAAGAGTGACCTGCGTTTTCCTAAAATATTCATGAGTCTTTAAAATATTTTGATTTGGCCCTGGAGTATGTTACATATGGAGTTTGCATATTTTGATTCTTACTCCATTCTGCATGAGTGTCAGTGCCACAGGGAGAAAATGATCTCACCTATGAGGAGAATCCTTGTCCCAAGGTCACAGGGAAGCTCACTTCTATACAGTGTAACTTTGTAATGAAGACCTTCAGAGTCTCTAAGTGAACAGAGGAAATGTTCTTCCTCCAAAGCTTTCTCTGGGGTGTGTGCATTAAACATAAGCTTTTATCCATTATTATGTCCCAGAATGATTAAATATTATTGGTACTGAGATTGCAAAAAGAAAAACAATTGCAAAAAAATTGTAGACTTTTCAGTGTGTTATGCATAGTTTACTAGATCTCAGTGGACTGATAAATGCTGGACACATTCTACCTGCCAACTGTGTCTCTCTGCCCTAGTGACACACCATGGGAAGGACAAATTGCTCTCACACATATCTATTTCAGACATCCTCCATTCTCTGTGTGGTGTTGACACAGGAAGGAGTTAATAAGAACCTGTTTGAAAACCACTGAACTGTATTTTGAAGAAAATTTAATCTAAGTTGCTCAAAGCAATGGCTTTGTCACTGAGGATATATGAAATAATACCTCGAGGTCTCTCTTTCTTATGGTTCTATGAATTACTAAAGACCACCCTCTATTTCTCAAGTCTTCCTGAAATATATACTTTTTGCCCTGGGTAGTTATTAAAGGGAATTCCATTTTTGCAAGAGGCAAGGAAAATACACACATACACACATACATTTACAAGAAAAGCTTGAAGTATAGACCTTTTGGGGGATGGTGACATGGTGACATTGTGTGTGTGTGTGTGTGTGTGTGTGTGTGTGTGTGTGTGTGTGTGTGTGTTTTCAATAGGTTAAACCTACCTACTGTAAAAGACTGCTGCACTGTTCATCTGCCTACTCCAACTTACATAACCATGGAACAGTTATAAAAGTAGTAAATTAACATTGGTTCGGAAGTATGAATTAATTGCAGACCCCAATCAGTTTTAAACTTATTTCCCATTAATATCTTTTATTTTGTTCCAGGATACAATTTGTAATACAATATTGCATTTTTCTTTTAATGAAAATAAAAAGAAGGATAGGTGGATATAGGTGGATATACGTCAAAATAATTTATTAGTAATTTTAAAATAGGGCAGTTGGTTAAACTGTACCTGCAGGATTCCCCATTGAAAAGTTTCTGTTTCTTCTCTTTTATTCTATTTATGATAAGTGAGGAACTCCATCCAAATATATGCACAGGAAGAGAAATATCAAAGAACTCAGACACGGGGCAGAAACTAGCAATTTAGTTCCTAAGGAGGGACTGTGAGATTGATGATACACATATTTTGTGTTGGTTTAAAATTTTACTTAATCATTTCAGAATTGGTACATAAAATTAGCCTATCTCAGTTATTATTAAGATCTGCTAGTATTTGGCATTTTTTGATGGTTATATGAGAAAAAAGAACTTTACAACATATGAAAATTATACATTTCATACACAATAAACTTAAACTTAAGAATAAAAACTATAAACTGTCCAAAAAACCAGGGAGATATTTGTCAATTTTTATAGGGAAATATTTGTCAAGACACAAATAGCCAAACCAAGAGAAATTAATAAATTAAACTTTCCAAAGATTAAAAGCATTTATTCCATCAGCAAATGCTATTTTTATAAATAAGAACAAATTCCTCAGGATAGGAAAGATTTTTTGTTCCATAGAACATATGTTTTAATGCTCGTATTTGAAAACTATAAAAAATTCTGACTCTAGACCGGATATAAATATGCAATTGAAAGGGATGTTTTTGTAAAACTTGCCTGCATATTACTACAAGGTGCAATCAACAAATGTGGTGAACGTGACTTTGGGGTGAGGTGGAAATGAAGACATCTATATGTGCGCTGATAAATAATGTACATATGATCCAGATGCAAAGATCAGTTGTTTATATGAAACTCAACTTGTTTTTTCTCCTTTTCCCCCCATCCCCTTTACTAGTGCATATTGGTTACACAGAGTACTGGTTTTCATTTGGGCAGATTTGTACAAGTAAGTACACAATCAATTTTAGTCATTCCTGGCCATGTGCTTACTTATCCTAACCTCTCTCTCTGAACTTTACAGGTTATTTGTGGGTGGAGTGAAGGGAGGGAGGTGAGTTCAATATATATCATGTATTTTGATTATTTGCTTTTAAAAGCTTAAATGTTCATTATTTTAATCTCTTTCTACATATAATCTGTAGAAATGTATTAAAAAGTTTTAGGGAATTTTATAAAATTTTATACAAAATTTTATTTTATATTTTATTACTGTTCAGTAATGCTCATAAGTAGAAAATTGTAACAAAACTGTTGGTGAAGATACATGGTAGTAGGACAATCATTTTCACATATGCTTTTATAACATGAAATAAAAGAGGTGGGCAGAGGATTTAGCTCAGTGGTTCCGGCTCTTGCCTTGCAAGTGCAAAGTGAGACCCTGTTTTAAATAAATAAATAAATAAATAAATAAATAAATAAATAAATAGAAGAGGTGTCTTAACCATTATCCATATTTTCACATTTGAGTATTTAGCTATACAAATGACACTGAAGCTACATAAAATTCATATTTGCAAATTCATAGATATGATAGTGCCAAACTCCACCCAATCCCAATAAATAATAGCTTTGCTAGTATTGGTTTATATTTTCTTCCACTATGGAATCACATTTTTGTCCAATCTATGCTATTAGGTCTTCTGTTTATATTTAGCACAATTTGTTTTCCTGGACTTTCAACTCCCACCCTAAATTCCTGAGCATCCTGAAAGACAGCTCTGTCTGGGTTTCCTATTTCAGTTCATAAATGGTTCAGTAGATTTTCCTTGGCTCTGCTTGCATATAACCTCAGGCATGTGTATCTCCCTCGGGGTGTTACAACGTATGATGCCAGATATGAAATTCTGTGACTTTTTCTCTTTCTTCACAGAAGAAAGCAGGGGAAGGAGGAGCGGGAATTGTGTCACTCCTGGGATTCTGTGTGGTGTCTTCTAATGATTTTCTGGGCCTATGGTCAAACGCAGAGTGCTACTGAGTGTATGATTTGCCTTTCACATCTGACCACTCTTGGGTAACCTTGTTTGCTATATAGCATGATAATATTCTCCCAGATGGACTCGGTGACTTACTTGTCAGTAGAGTACTCATAGGTGGAAGTGTTGAGAATTTCCTGCATCGGAGTTGTTATCTGTTTGGATTAGTCTGCTGAAGTGTGTGGTGCACAAGTCTTGGTTGGCCCCTTTCTCTCACCCAGCTGAATGCCTGATAGGGCAAATGTGCCCACGTGAGCCTCATTGCTCAGCTTAACTTCCTGAGCAGCAGAATTGACAAAAAAAAATTTTAAAAATCAATTTTATACCTGAGATTTTATGTACCTTGTTATATACCATTATGATAGTTAACTGACTGGGTCAGCTTGAATAAGAAACACCCAACCAATTTGGCTTAGTATACTTGTGAGTGTGGAAGACCTGCCCCAGGGAGGTCTGTTTTCTAAATGGAGTAAAAGAGAAATGGAGAAAGGAGGCTCCCTTCTGACTCTTCAGAGGAGCTGCAGTCTTCGCCTTCCCCTTGCAAGCTGTTTGCTGGCTTCCAGCTTGTACCTTTCCACCTTTTGATATGGACTTGCCTGGACACTACAGTGAGCCCCAGGCCTTTGACTGGACCCTCTGGATCTTTAGTGTGCAGATAGTTCTTTGTGTTTTTCCACAGCTGAATCTGTAGGTGGCCACTGTAAGCCAATCTTTATATTTTTTGTTTTTATTTTTTCAGGTGTGTATAACAGGCTTTATTAGGGAGGGAGTAACCAGCCAACCAGGCTACTCTCAAAATGGTGAGTAGAGGCTGACCTTTAAAATAAGTATATATTTGTATATCTTGCATTAAATCTGTCTAGTAATTATTCACGGCTACAACTATTACTATCCCAAGGGATAATGTGAGCAAAGATAAGTTTTCTATTCCTATCACAGTTTAGTTTAGGTTCCTAGCAATTTCATTTCCTTGAGAATATATCAACATGGAATACATTCCTACATGTTTCATTGGTGGGTATCCAGCCAAGTTCCAAAGATGATTTCCTTTCTACATGACATCACTCTTACTTTGGTTAGCTACTGACTTCATATTAAACTTTGTGTTTTGATTTGTGCAAACTGTGGTTTGGGTTTTACTCTATGTTGAAACAAGAAGTCTTGTCATTATGTTTTAAGTAATATTTTCACGCTCTTCCTATACAAAAAGGAGAAAAACTAGGAAAATAGTTGTGCACGTTTCAAGCAAGGTATGTTTAAGAAGTTCTAAAGCTTGTGTGCTTTTAAATCTTCACTTTTCAAAACAAATTAGATACACTGGATTTCTGTATTTCCATTAACTATTTAAATAACCAAGGATTGGGGGCTTCGGATGTAGCTTAGCTGTGCTGAGCCTACCTTGCAAGTGAGTGTCCTGAGTTCAATAGCCAGTACTGAAAAAAATAAATAAAATGTCTTGGAACATAACCAAAGATATAGATTAGAAATGCACTGCCCATTGTACTAAGCTAGTTTGGGGTTTAAGTAGAGGGAAATTGTAAAAATATATCTGATATTTAATAGTTTAACATAATATTTAAATAATTCTAAAAAGATTTTTTAGTAGCTATCATTTTTGTAACTGCTCATTCTCAGTTTAGAAACTCCTTTTTATGAAATTCAGCCTCACTCATTTTTCATGTCATTATCTAACAACATTATTAAAGAACTTCAATGTTTTGTCTACCCCGACACTAATCTCCCCTCTCTGCCTGAACCTGTGCAGGCCCCAAAGACAATACTTTGTCAAGTAACATTTGATTAAATGGCAACGACCGTCAATCTTCACAGCACTCTGATTAAAATGTCTTCTATTATCCATAGCATCATCCATTAGTTAAAGGCAGAATTCATCTCACCAGTGAAGGAAAATTATCAACCAAATGAAATACTACAAATTTGATTAATCAGCTTCTAACTACCTAAGACTCATCAAGCATTTCAGAAAGGCACAGGAAAAAAAAAAAAAAAAGAAAAAAGAAAAGAAAAAAGAAAACTTGGCAGCAAAAAAGAGCAAAAGTCAAACCAGAGAAGAAGGAGCAAAATATTAATATTGTTGAATGTTCGCAATGGCATTTGTGGGCTTGAAATGTCAGCAAAGTACTACCAACCTTTAGCTGGCAGTCTGCATTTGACATGGATATGTGTATTTCAGCCAAGATAAAATAAGTTGCTTTTTGCTGAGTGAAATAATGTTCACTATGGCAAGACTAATTTTAGCATTAAATGTCATAAACTTCTTAAAATTTAATAATGTGTGATTATAAACTTCTGAAAGTTCAGAGAGGGGAGGTGGGTGTGGTATTCCATGCTTAGACACCCTGCAGGAAGCTTTCTTTACCTTGGCCTCTTCTGGACTCTACTCTTAAGAACAAGAAAGACACTAGTGTGTATTTAGCCTAAATACCAGCTGATTTTTAATGAAGATTAGTTTTAGCCAATCACAGGTAAACTTTCCCCAGAGCTATATTAAAAAGAAGTAATTACCTATTATTACACTTTTGGATATTAATGTTTACAATAGATTTGTGTTCTTATGAAGTGTGCAGTATTTGGATTCAGTGGTATACCATTTTTAAGACCAGTGTTCCTAATGAAAAGTTCTAATATGTTGTCCAAAAAGTGAAAGAAAAATGTTGACACATGATCTGAAAGGACAGTCACTTCCATTTCCATCACTTATACCACAGGACCTCATATGGAATCGTGTAACATCATCTTTGGTAATAATATTGTTCACACAATGTCACTGACACCTTTCTAGCTCAGCGCTCTATTCTTGTTATTCCCCACCTCTGAATGTTTGTGTTGTACTTCAATATTTCCATCCGGTACAGGAAGACTTTGCCAAGCCAATTGAAATCGCATCACTAATCATCTTGGCCTGTCTTTAAATTCCTTTTGTAGTTTCACCTTTGTTTTTCTTCCAGTAAGCTCTATTAGAATTTATGATAAAATACTCTTGACAAATCCAAGGAGCCCACTTACAATTATTTTGCAAGCAGCAAGCACTCACTACTTTTTCTGTTTGTCTGCTTGCTGGTTTTTACTGAAAGCAGAAACGTTACAAAATGCTATGCTCAAATTTATGCATGTAGATAGTCAGTTTTCCTAGAGAAGCCCTCTGGAGTATATTTTTCACCCCTTTATTAACTATCATATAGTGGAATTGCTAAAGGTTGTTTCTGCTTAGTGTATTCTGTTTCATTGATCCCCATGTATGAGTTGTACTCAGTAACATTCGACCATTCTTTTAAGATTATCCTATATATTAACTATTGTCATTCTGATTCTTTTGTTATCAAATTTTGTTTTACTTTTTCTCAGAATTTAGAAGAGTACTTTCTAATATTTTATTAATGTCTACTTGTATTACTTTAAAATTTAAAAAAATTCTTACAGTCTAAAAGAAATGAGTGGCTCTTATTGTTATAGAATTATAGAAATTTCTTCTCCATGAGGTAAAGGAAGAAATAAGTGAAGTGCAAGGTTCATAATGATTTTTGAGCTCAGACAAATGTCCCATGAGACTAGAGATGCCTTTGCCTTACAGAAAGCATGAAGAGGTTACCTGTGAAAATTCAAATAGCAGTTGGCTGCACAAAGAGTATTTAACTTGTCTTTAGAAATGGGGAGCAGAGGTCTGGCGTCTGATATCAATCAGAATGACTTTCTTGTTAGAATAGCTTCTGGGACATTTTAATAAAATGATCACTGGGCTGGGGATTTAGCTCAGTGGTTTCAGTGTCTGTCTTGCAAGCACAAAGACCCAGGTTTGATTCCCAGATAACCACATACAATAATGGGTGTGGAGATTCACCCCAGCAGCAATCAGTACCACTTACCATGGTGCCTGGCATGGTGGCTCACGCCTGTAATCCCAGCACTTGGGAGGCAGAGGCAGGAGGATTACTGTGATGTGAGTTTGAGGCTGAGCTGAGGGCCAGCCTGAACTACAAAGCGAGACCCGTCCCCCACCAAAAAAAAAAAAAAAAAAAAAAAAAAAAAAAAAAAAAAAAAAAAAAAATTCACTTAATTCACCAAGCCAGTATTCTTTATTCTTTTCTTTACTTGGTAGAAAGGCAATAGCAGGATGAGTGAATTGCTAAAACAAAACAAATGTGCTAAATTCTGCAAGCCAGGCCTTGAGAAAATTTCTCAGAAACACATTTTGGGCAGCAGAAGTTAGTGCTGCAATTCTAGATTATGTAAACCTAGAAATTCCACACCAATTCTGTTCCAAATACATATATGTAAAGTGGAGTTGTAATACTGTGATAATCTTTCTTTTTTCCTTTTTCATTGGTCGCTTACATGACAGGACACTTCCTTATCCCAAAGTTCTGTGTCGTCCTTTGTCCTAGTACCCCTGGTACCACGCTCCCTAAAAACAAATGTATTTATCTTGTGGCCACTCTTTCTATAAAAGCTCTTTCCTTATTTTCTTATCATAAAGAAAGTTTTGCACGAGGTCTGCACAAATCAAAAGGGCACTACTTTTCTACATAAGTAAAAATCAATCATGTGTAATAAATAATAAAAAACAAATTACAGAAAGTACAATTTCAAAATTCACATGAAGGTATGTATTGTCCTTCAGTGTACACTGATAACCCTCACCTTTCACTTCAAAGATATTTCCCTGAAATCCTCCATTTCTTAGTTTGACACCCAGGATTCTACGTGAAGACACATGTTGTTACACTCTCCCTGACCTTTCTTTTAATTTCATCATAGATGATCCCAGATCATTCTGTTCACAGCTGGCTCTTCCTTCTCTCAATTCAAATTGGATCTTGAAGCTCATAATGTAAACATTTGACCTACAGTTGAGTTTGTTCTCTGTGTGTTCAAATATAATCAGAAGCTTGTTCTCAGACATTATCTTTTCTGACTCAGAGCTTTCTAGGTCAGAAGCCAAGAGGTTTGGGGGGTGGTCCACGGTCAAGGTCTCACAAAGCCAGAATCAAATAATTGTCACTTGCATTCTCTTTGGTTACTTTCTTCCTTTGTTGCAGGAATCCAGTTGCTTCCAGGAAGTATCTACTTCCTCCTTGATTGACCAGCTTTAAGTGAAAAGCTCACTCAATTCATTCAGGCCATAACATTCTGTCTTATGTGGCTAACTATTTCATCATAGACTGAAAATCACATCGTTTTCTCCTTGAGTTTTAAATTGCTCTGACTTTTTCTACCATTAGATGAAGAAAGCTTTCTGATTTTAAGGACTCATAATTACAAAAGGCCAGAAATACAATCTCTCTAGGAAATAATTAATGGATATATAACTTAAATGGTATTGGTTTTATTTCATGGTATTCAGAGACAATGAAGTCATTTTGGAAATGCTTTTCTGAATTTAATTTATCATAAAAAAACATGATCCATTCAAATGAGTAAAAAGCAAACCTCAAATGGTTCCTTTGAATGAGACAGATCAATTGTTTCATAGATTTCTTACCTAGCTGTCCAGAAAGACGCGGCCATGTTGTATCACACTTCTCTGTGTTATTCCCACCACAAAGATCTGTCTTGAGGTTGCATTTAATGTTAGTCACATCCTCTTGCTTTCCATTATGGTAATTGTTTGTCTCTTTCTCTCTCTCCTGTGGAAGATTATTATGCCTACAATCTATCTACCTAAGTGTTATGGGGGCTGTAAATGTATATCTTCTCCCCGGGTGACTCTTCTATACATAATCTGTTACCTTTTTCCATTAAGCTAATGAATGGTTGACGCTTGTGATTAGAACAATCTGGCATCTTTAAATGTTGTCTTAGAGGGAAAAAAAAAAAAGGAAATAGTTCACAATCATCCACACCGAACGATTCCTGTTTTCCAAGCAGCAAATGTGAAGATGTGTCTCTAGTTTCCTCCGAGCAAGAGACAGTATAGATTATGACTTGATTCCCCTTTTTCCACTCACAATAAATGTGCTTATTTCACAAATTAGCGTATGTGCTTTGTTTTCAAATGGCTAAGAAATATTTCTAATAGACAAAGTTTGATTGGTCTAAAGTCATATTCCATTGCCTTGTGCAAAACAAATTTAATCACAAATAATGGCAGCATAGCTATGTATATTTGAATAAATTGGAATCTAATCAATGTCATCACTCTGTGTAAAGACATTTTAATTCCTGTCAGCAGATAATTCTTAAGATTCAGTAAAACAGACTTTGGAAAATGGCATGCTTTTAAAGGAGTTTTCCTTGGTTTGAAATTCCCAGATCTAATGTAACCTTCAGGATTATCTTGAAGCTTGTGAAGATACTGACACTGCAGATTGTGTCTCTTCCATAGACTCTATCTCCCTTTGTCTAGATTTTTTATGGCTACACTTTTAATTCTTACTTTCAAGAAAAATAAATTCCAAAATAAAAATTGCTGTTTATCCCTGAATACAAACTTTTAATCTTAGCCCTTTTTATGTCAGTCCAAATGTGAATTATTATATCTTGAACTAAAATGACAGAAAAATATTGGCTAATGTATTTTCCTTCGAGTTTCTAAATTCACATTCTCACTAATGCCCGTCTTCAGGTGTGTCTCCTTTTTCTGTTGATGCTATCAATTCCCTGCCTTCTCACCTCTGCCTTAAATTACCATAGCGAGTGGTTACCGATTCTCTTAACTTCAGTAATCTCTTTCTGCATCAGACAAAATCTGTGAAATTTGATTCCATCACCCCGGTGAGGTATTCAGGAATGAATTAGGTCTTAGCATTGGTGATCCAGTCCAATCTCTTTCCCGTCACAGTGAAGTCCATCTTTCCTTCATATTTATTTTGTATTACTTTTTAAACATACCGTTGTTGCAGTTTAGTTTATATTCTCCCCATTCTCCTAGAAGCTTTTTTCCATTGATTCTACCATATTGTAAAATATCATGCTGTGTCATCATGTCCATTTTGAATTTGTCTGATTTCTCTTTTCTCAGTCTATTCTGTAAGTTCAACTATTATTAAAAAATTCCTAAACACATTGAAATAAACATTATTATGTATCAAGTTCATAAAAGTTAGATATGCTAGTGGAATATAAAATCATGTTATGTATATTACATACATAACAGTGGTAAACCTTTGAGTATTAATCCATATATGAGAATATACTAAAATGCCCCAAAACATTTATAATTTGAAATAGATACATTTCAGTTCGGACCCTACTACCAGCTCTAGGGATGCAATTTAAGTCCTTATATATGCAGAAATGAGTTTAGGCCTAGTTGAAAGGCGTTTTCTTGGGACAATGAAGAATAAACAGTTCTGAGAAGTAGGAGAAGAAAACTGCAGTTTTATCTGACATATGGTATATGGTGAAGATATGAATTCTCAAGATAGTCATACTCTCTATGGAAATCAATATGGTGAGTCCTGATAAGAAAGAAAAGAAAGTAAATTACATTTGAACTATCTGTTTACTTTCTAGGTATCTTCCCTCCTCCCAAAGTAAAGGCATCATATTACATTGATGTATGTATAGCTTTTATAGAGCACAACTCCAAATAACTAAATGTCATCAGTATCTACCCTTACAGAAGAGTGGATAAAGAATATGGCATCCATATCGAATTGAGTAACAGTTTGCTATTTTACCGAGAGAGGGTAAATACAAATCACGTGTAGGCAATTGATGCTCCTTCAGACTATAATATTACATGAATCAAGTTAACTACATAAGCCTAAAAATGAAATCAATTATTTTATATGAAAGATTTAAAATACAAGTCAATCAAAGAGCAAAATAAAAGCTAGGTAATAAGCAATAGGGAGGTAAATCTTGGCAAATGCAAAAGGGACAAAGAGATGAGAAGGGAGCAGAGGGAAGGGGGTGGAAAAGCTTCCAGCTGCGTTAGATAAACGTACCAACTCCTTGTGCTGAATGTAAATTTTATGTACTGCAAACATTTCATAGACATAAAAAAAAGAAAAATCAATAAGTACCTTAATGATGATCTTATTGCTTATTTTTGTCTGTCTTATTTTGTTTGTTTTGGAGTTAAAACACAATTCTTTAACACAGTCACAATGTATTCATGACAGAATGGGTAACATTTGCCATTCGTGATAATTTTGGAGGATCATTGAAAAATGAAAGTTTAACCTACAATTGTGCTATATACAAGTGCAATTTTAATACACCATGGTGATTTTCCTGAATTTTGATTGAAGAAAATGATTAATTTGTCGTGATAAAAAACAGTAAATGATAAAATAATTCCCCCATATACTTCCTTTATTTCAATCATTCTTTCCATGTTGAATAATGTTTTTAGTATACAAAATTTGTAGGAATGATTATCTAAATACTGTTTCATTCACAACATCATCAGGGCTTTGACACAGTAAAATTTATTCTTCCTTAATTAAACATATCAATCCCATTGGATTAATATGTTTAATTAACATCCCATTGGATTGGATGGCTTAACAGAGTGTTATTGGCTGTTGATTTATTTATCTGTTGTTCAGTTTGCTGATTTCCTCATTTATTATCTCCAGGTCACTGAGCTCGATCAAATTGTGGAGGGAAGTTGTATTATAAGATGGGAGTCTTTTGATTTGCATGAGTGACCTACTTACACCAATATTGTCCCTTCACATAATGTAGGAACATTAGCATCATTAATGTGTATAGTTGCATTATGACATGATTTCAACCTAGTGCATTAAATGAAATTTTAACACTGTTTTCAAGAATTCTATCCTCATCCAACTGAAAAGAATATATTGACTGGAGGTTAAAATACTTTCTTGCAGTTGTCTGTTGGGTCTAAGTAGAAGTTATAAATATCAGTAATGTTCTGGTAGGACCTCCCTTTCCAAGTGACATCCTGTCTTTTAAATCACTAGACTACTTATCATTCTGATATATTTCTGGTTCAAACTAATTATTTTATGCACTTTTCTTCATTAGTTTTGCACTTTTTTTCATTTGTACTGCTTTTCATGTATGTATATGTATATTTGTTTTAAAATCATTAAAAACAATGTAAAACTTAGAAAGTAGTTAATACTTTAAAGTCATTTAAAGAGCAATTTCAGAGATTAGGACTAACGTTTTAGACAGATATGACACAAGTAGATCTATTTATTTAGCACTGTTGGTTATATTTAATAAAATATGGTGTTAATAATTGTGGAAGGTCAACAATATGGCTTCTATATAGTGGAAGGTCAATGAAAACTTGTTTTATATATATTTATAACTTGTTTTATATATGTATATATGTGTGTGTACAAATTATGAATACAAATTATTACAAAACGAATACAAATTATTAAAAATGAATAACATAACACTGTACATATTAAAAATCTTCTTCATAACTTTATTATTTGCCTTTAACTCACTAAGTAGTCAAAGTTGGTCTCAAACTCACAGTGATCCTCCTGCCTCAGCCTCCTGAGTCCTGGGATTACAGGTATGTGTCACGACACACACCTGCTTTATAACTTTACAAATATAATATGTTTTGATATTGCTAATCTTCTACATATATTGATGGTAGAGTCTAGCAATTATACTTATTTCTGATAGGGACAAATCCTTTTTACTTAAAAATTAAAGGAATTTCCAATTTGAATGAGCTGACAAGGAGACTATTATGTTGCACACACTTTGGCTGTGGAGTGAGAGGATATGGTCAATGTTTCTTTCTGAACTCTGAAATAATTTTCCAGAAAGGACCTTCTTTTCTTTATACTTTCTACTTCAGGGATGTGTGTTGCATAATGCACTGACAGAAGACGGTCTAACCACTTAACTGTTCACCTCGAGTGTCACTTGGGCAGCACATTTCTCTATCGATTGACCTTCTCCAGGGTCATTGGGGCATGACTCATTTCAACAAATCAATTCCTGCACCAAAAATATTTGATAAAAATTTTATTTTATATTTCCTGCTGCACTAGCTATAAAAATTAATGTCAGAGTGTACAATTTTAGTCATTCTCTGTTTTTACATAACTGGACTGGCAAGTGGATTCTTCTGTCTTCCAGTTGAGCTGGTGAAGAAGTCAGGCAGGATTTCACTGGTGATACAGTAGAGGCTCTGGGATTAACTAAGCTCTATGCTCTGTCTGGGCTGGAATGTGTAGAGTGGCTCTGTTTACATGAGATACCATTGCAGAAAGAGCGGGAAGCCAGGGCTCATCTGTCCTTCTACCCTTTCCTCTTAATCTTAGTCTCAGGGTTGCCTAGCAGGCAGGAAAACTGACATGTCATCCTGATTCCACAAGACCAAACAGAAGTGAAAGGTCCTTTTAATTCCTAAGCCTCAAACTCATGCATCATTTCAGCATCATATATGCTAAATCCTATTGGGCAGACTGATCACTAGGAGATCTTGATGGAGAGAAAGGGAAACAAAGCCCATCTCTCTGCCTGTAACCCATCTTGGAAGCCGCAACCCATGTGAGAACTAGACTCAAGGTCTGTGAATTCTATAAAGGCAAAAGACCCTACAAGTTATTTGTTGTACATATGATATTAATTTCTCAACTTTTCAATGTTAGTGATTGGAAAATAATTGAAAATTGTTTCTTAAAAATCAGAAAAAAATGTACAAATATCTCAGGAAAACAAAAGCAAGAAAAGTTACAGAGGTATGATTTCTGCACGTGTGTGATAGTGAGATACAGAGTAAAAAGGACCACGTGTTATTGTTAATTAGTTTAGAGCTTGTTTTCTTTGTGTTTTCCCTGTGTTACCTGAGTACTCAAACTATACTCTCGAGGCCACAAAATAAAGGAATCTTGTTTCTCCAGCCATTTTTTTCCCCATACCTTTTCCATTTTGTACATTTGAGAATACAAACAAAATGCGTAGCCAGCTATTGATAAAGAGATCTTGTGTAGTTTTAGCTTGGCTGTAATTTAATTTCCTTTGCTCTCGAGTTTCTGTAACCTTCTGCAACCTTCATTTTATGTTTGGAGTGTCTGCTTTTTTCAACCAATTTAAAATAGCCTGTTTCCTAGCATCTTGTGAGCATGTTTGAAAACCTATCTCCTTAACCTGATTGCATTTCGACTTTTGATTGTGTAGACCTGAAAAATGGAACACAGAGCTGGGATGACACAGGTGACACTTCATCTCGTGCTTCACAGGGGAGTACTGGAAACACGATGCTCCTTTGTATTTCTAAAAATCTTTATGAGTGATGTTTTAAAAATACACACTTCTGATTTAATCATGAGACTTCAAAATACGGAAAACATGATTTCTCACTCCTATTTTGGTTTCTCCTCTAATTGCAAGAGGCAGCGACATGACTAGTCACCAAATCCTTTTCTTTTCCCCTAACCCTTTCAGTTTTCTATTCAATTCAGATTCCAATGCAGCGACATTCATTTTTCATCTTGGGGCTGCCACAGGCTTCTCCTATGTGTTACCTCATAGTTCTTTTTATTTATTAACTTTTTTTTTTTTAGGTTTTTTGAGACAGGGTCTCGCTTTGTGGTTCAGGCTGGCCCTAAGCTCAGCCTCAAACTCACATCACAATCCTCCTGCCTCTGCCTCCCGAGTGCTGGGATTACAGGCGTGAGCCACCACGCCCGGCACTGTGATATGTGGTATTGGTTGCGGCTGGGTGTGGGGTCTCCACACCCAGTATTGTTATGTGGTTACCAGGGAATCGAACCCGGGCCCTTGCGCTTGCAAGACAGGCGCCGGAACCACTGAGCTAACTCCGTGGCCAGTTCTTTTTATTTAAATCATTGTACATTGGGATAAATTTCCCTGCTGCAGCTGGTGGTCAATGAACAGACATATGATTTAAGTTTTGCCCAAGGAGAGACTGTTCAGACTTTGGTAATTGCATATGACAAGTAGTGACATAAGGGGTTAAAGTGTGATTTAAATACGGAAAGTGGGAACCAAAGGGGGCTTGAAGGAGCAAACAAACAAACAAACAAAACACTAGCATTTCAAAGCTTTCCTTTTAATTCAAGAGCACTGAAAGGAATATGGTTAGTAGGTATTTTCATAAATTAAAATAATTGCTGGGCCAGGGATTTAGCTCAATGGTTCCAGGCCTATCTTGCAAGCATAAAGGCCTGGGTTCAATTCCGGATAACCACATACAATAATGGTTGTGGAGACTCACCCCAGCAGCAACCAGTACCACATACCACAGTGCTGAGCATGGTCGCTCACACCTGTAATTCCAGCATTCAGGAGGCAGAGGCAGGAGGATTTCTGTGAGTTTGAGGCTGTGCTTAGGGACAGCCTGAACTATAAAGTGAGACTCTGTCTTAAAAAAAAAATTTCTGGGATATAACTCAGTGACACCATGCATAGCTGCCAAGCACAAGATCCTGAGTTCCATCCCTGGTACTGATAGATGATAGATAGATAGATAGATAGATAGATAGAAAGGATAATTTAAGAGTGTAAAAGAAAATAAAAGGTTGTCAAAAGTCAACAACTCATGAAAATAAGACTATTTAACTTAATTTAAAAAGAGTTTAACTTAATCAGAGATAAAAATTTATATATAAAAGATTATACTTATTTTCACAAGATTTTACATTATTTCCATACTGAATATTTAGTTGACACCATTGACTATATGATGGAATCATTATAAGAATATCCTCATCATATTCAACACAAATAATCTTAAATAGTTTTTTCAAAAACTTGTAAAAATAAAACCAAGTAAGCTGCTTTGACTTTTTGAAATTAGCCATACCAGTAGTAGACTATGGTGATAAAATTACCTCTATGCTTAGTAAGATAGTCATTTATGTAGGTGGTGACCAGTTTTTGACAAATCCCTAGCAGAACTGTACATTGCAGGTGTTTTTCTCAAGATGAATCTAGGCACTGATATTTTGTCCATTAAGTTCTTCTCTTTGGACTAATGATATATCCTCAAACTTCTGTGCCATTACAGAAGACTGAAATGATTGTATTTCCTTTATACTTTTGCAAAGAAACTCATACAATATTGTCATCATCCTTATCTTCATCCATTTTTCAATGTCATTTGTGACAGAAATATTAGTAATAAAAACTAAAATAAAACAAGCTCTGCGCAAGTATGAAATGCATCATAGTATATGGGTATGCAGGCATACATATAACATGACAAACATTCATCACATTTACATAAAGGTGCAGTGAAAACTATTAGTGCATTAAAACACATCACATTTATTTATCCAAACAGGAGTGTCACTCTTTGGTTCTGAGAAAAATAGAAGAAAAAAGAGAAGATGCTTGATTTTAGAATATACTGAGAATTACCTCCTAAAAATGAATCTCATTCATGGGCTCTAACATTGGAATCTTAGACCTAGGCCACAGTTAGTCTAGAGCCTCTTAAAATATAAAGTTGTTGCTTAAGAAGGGGACGAGTCACCTCATCTTTGACCAATGAGCCAAAAACCAGGAATGGAGAAAACAGCCTCTTTAACAAATGGTGCCTCACAAACTGGGCTTTAACCTGTTGAAGACTTAAGCTAGATGTTTCTCTTTCACCAGGTACCAAGCTAAAATCAAAGTGAATTAGAAACCTAACTATTAAAACAGAAACACTAAATGTGCTGCAATACAAGTTAGGCAAAACTCTTGAAGACACTGGTTTAGGGAAAGACTTTATGAATAAAACTTCTATAGGATGAGCACTATAGGATGAGAAGAAATCAACAAATGAGTTCTCATCCTATTAAAAAGCTTCTTCACAGCAAGGGAAACCACCAACAGAGCTAAAAGGCAACCAACACTATGGGAAAGAATCTTTGCCAGCTTTTTCTCAGACAAAGGGCTACTATCAAAATATATAAAGAGTTTTAAAAAATCAGCCCACCCAAATTTAAAGACCCAATTCAAAAATAGGCATCTGAATAAACAGACACTTTTCGGAGGAAGAAATAAAAGCAGCCAAAAACCATATGAAGAAATGTTAAACATCACTAGACATTCAAGAGATGCAGATGAAAACAATTCTAAGATTCTATCTCACTCCACAAAGAACTGCTGTTATCTCAGAATTAGCCAGCAACAAATGTTGGTGAGGCTGCAGAGAAAAAAGAACCCTTCCAAGATTTAGCTACCACAACCTGAGCTGCTATGAACATGTGTGCACATATGTCTGTATGATATGACTCTTTTAATTATTTTGTGTATGTACATAGCAGAATAGCAGGGTCCAAGGGGGCCTCTAATCCTAGTTATTTGAAATGAAGGCAGCTCACGGATACTATGTTCTCCTTTAATTTTAGAAAGAGCCATGCAGTCACCATGTGTAATCCCCATATATCTTTATTGGCATCTCTACATAAACACCTTTGAATTAAGTAAGGACATGTTAGCCAGATGTCCTGATGCTTCTGTGGTGAGAGGCTAAATGTGAGGTGATTTTGAGGCTGTGAATGAAGTACAGCTAAAGGAAAAAGAAGCGGCACTGAAAACAGAAAATAAGGAAAGAATCTACATCTTGATATACAATGCCATTGTATGCTCCATGCAAAGGTCTCAGACATAAATTAAGGATTTATCCACGCAGTAATTTCCCCAGTAAAGTAAGTTATCTCTAGTATTTCTGTTTAATATTACATTCCTGTATTTTTGTCATTAAAGCAGGAAGTTCCCCCTAAGAATTATCAATACCATCAAGAATATTACATTATGCAAAGATAACTTGTCCAATGGAAACTCATGGCATCTAGACAATGTCCCTTCTTCTCATATAATGTCAGTGCCTCTTCCTTAGTCTTTATCTGTACAAAAATTTCCCACCTGATAGATAAAAGTGGATACAAAATTACAAAATTCAACTTGCGCTTTACTGTAGGAACTTTTTAGAAGAGGCTTTTATGAAAAGACCCGAAGTATCTCCATTAACCACCAAAATAGTTGAAAATTTCAGGGCCACTGAAGCACACAGGTCACCATGATGAACTGTCTTGTGGTTGTGAGTATGTAAGATGGTCCAAATTTTCTATAAGAATTGAGCACCAAAAACAATGTGTAACAATCTCCAGGAACCACTTGCTCGACAGCCATCTCATCAAAGCTTGCAGTGTTTCCCTTTTCTATCCAGTACAAACACACTACATGCAGAGGTGCAGAATTCAGTATCTGAGCCAAGTAATGCTATGAGGTAGGATGTAGGCTTTTCTAAAGAATCACATGTATGAGTAAGTTTGATATAAGTCAAAGTCCACCCTCCTTAATATTTCCTGCATGTATAATGAGTTGGATCATCATTAATCATATTTAGTTGCAACTGATTTTTTTCTGTAAAATTTAATATGCCAGTTTTATTAGTATGACTGTTCTCAGGAGGTTTGCCACGGTGATTAAAGCTCTGTTAATTATTCTACATATTTGGGGATTGTTTCAAAGTCAATGCATTTTTTTTTTTAAATCCAAGGTTAGAGTGAGGATAAAGCCGTGTAACTTGTTTAGATAGTTCACTTTGTTTTAAGAAAACTTTACTAGTACAATTTATTATTTTAATTGATTATATTTTTCATAACATTAAATTCATTTGAAAATGACAAAAAGTTCTTGATTTTTTTTTTTTTTGAGATAGTTTCTCACTTTTGTAGTTCAGGTTGGCCCTGAGTTCAGCCTCAAACTCACAGCAATCCTTTTGCCTCTGGCTCCTCAGTGCTAAGATTATAGGCATGAGCCTCCATGCAGAGCACTGTGGAATGTGGTTCTGATTGCTGGTGGGCATGAGTTTCCATGCCTGGCATTGTTGTACATGGTTACCAGGGATCGAACCTGGGACCTTGAACTTTCAAGGCAGGCTCTGGAACCACTGAGTTAAAAATCCTCAGCCCAGGTTCCTGAAATTTTTGAAGAAATAATTCCCCTTCAGCCTACAAATAGCTCCTGAGCAGAACAAAGGGCACGATTCATCTTTAAAAAAAATCCATTCAAGCATTCAACTTCACAATGATGCAATTTTGAAGATGCTAAATTACCCATAATGCAATTTGTCTCAAAAACATCATTTAGATGTCAAATATTTATATGAATATAAATTTTTAAAAATCAAATGTTAAATAGACATATACCTGGCACAAAGGATCTTTAAAATTATTCAGGAACTTCATAAATATTGTTCATTTTCACTGTAACAGGTAAGTTAGGATAATTATAATGAAAGATCTCTATTCTTTCATTGATAGCTAGATTATCGTTTTTAGGCTGACCAAGACCTGCTATGAAGAACTGAGTCTGGAAATGGGGACGGAAAGCCAAGTTTTGTATCAGACTTGCATGGTGACAGTTAGGGGACACCTAGTGGGAGGTAATCATAAGAACTGGCTGCACTGGTGGAGACTGAAAAGAAATAGAATGTCCAGGACAATTTTCAAGGAAGGAAAATGCTTGACAGCATAGCAGTGATTCTCCCCGAAGGGTACGCCGTATGGAGGGGATGTGCTAGTAGTGTTTTATATGCCACTCATCAATTTACACCTTAGCAGTTTTTCAGTGTATGATTCATCTTGGTGTCATTAGTCAGTCTTCAGTTCTTGGCTCAATTCTGATGGAAACCATAAATCGGAAAGAGCAGCTGCATTAGCAGCTTGGTGCAACATCTCTTAGGATTTCTTGATGTTTCTTTTGAAAATCTGCTGTGTCCATAGTACTCAGGATAAAATACTTGGTACACAGTAAATAGTACACAGGAGAGAGCTCACTAGAATACTGTTTATGTGGTAGTGACAGGTCTAGGTCAGTGACAGACAGGGTTCGAGCCAGGGAATCTTCTGGAAGCCTTGCTAAGAGAATTGGTTAAGCAAATAAAGGGCTCAGATCCTCCATCCTTATTCTTTTTTTTTTTAAATTATCTTTATTGGTACATTAAATATACACATCATGATTGCACTCCATAATGGGGATTTGTACCAGTATAAGACACAACTTAATTCTCATTTTCATAGCCCTATTCTTAGCTAGGCCAGAGTGCCCTCACCTTCCAAAAGGCAACAGTATCATCTGAATTGGGGTTAACGCTAGGGGGCGCCACACTGCCTGTTCATCTATCAGCAATCATGTTGGAGTGGAGCGAGGCAGCTTGATAGCCAGAGAAGACCCCTCTCCGTAGATAAGGAAGACACTGATGGGGTTGTGAAGAGGGGTGGGGTAAGGAGAGTGGAGGGGAGAGACAGCCACCAGCCAAGCCACCTGTCACCTCCAGCACAGAAAATTGAATCAAGAACTTCTCTTCTGTGTCATTAGGACTCCTACTTCACCAAGGACTTCAGCTAAACAGTTCATCTCCAGGGATCGAAAGTTATTGCTGCTTTATTTTAACAAAAAGACAATACTAGGTGATAGAGAAATTAAATTTCACAAAAAAACAAATCTTGTTATAGATCTCAGATTAGAATCATGATTCTTGTTTCAATTTCCTTCACCATATATTACTATCTGATTTTAACTTTCCATTAAAGGAAATCTTATACTTTCTAATGCTTGTACCTCTGTGAAAAAATGCTGAAAATAAAGAAGGCAGTGAAAATATTTCTTTATATTTCAAAAACAAAATGTTGTAGGCATTCAAGAAGATATGTGAGATAAGCATAAAGAATTGAGATTATTATTTTGTTCCGTTTTATCTTACATAAATCTCAACATCCTTGCTCTGATTCTTATTTAGAAATAAAATCCTTTGCCTGTATGTAAGTAAATCATTGTGATATAAGACCTCTGATTAATCAGAATATAGAGTCCATCTCCATTATGAGTAAATTCCATGTAGAAAAGTGATGCTTTACAAAGTACCACTTAATACTTCTTAAATATTTATTGTGTCTCTTTATGATTGACAAAATTTCTGCCATGTGAATGACAAGCCTTGGGTGACATAAATTAAAATACAATGAATTTAAACATTTAACATAACTCATACATACCACAGAAGTATTGAACTATCATTTATTCTTAGACATATATGTGAACTCCAACACAGTTCTCAAATTCCAGTTTATATACAGACTGTATGTATTATTGTACGGCTTGTATAAAATTATCACTTATAATATGAGTACTAGTATGAAGTTTATTTTATAATTCAGGACTCATGCTTGCTGATAATTAAAATTCACAGAGTCAGAGTTGGTGAGAAGAAGCATGTGACTGACAGATTTTGTTTATACTCCATGTGTATCTCTCACCATGCAATTATATAATTTCAAATGTCTTTTAAAGATTTCTCCAATGGTAAGGCCCTGAAAAATAATACTTATTGCTTCTTTTACTTTGATAAATAAAAAAGATGGAGCACAGAGCCCAAATTTACTTATTTACTGCTCTAAAATCTTCAAAAAGCTCCTTCCAGAGTTTTTATATGTAAGTATTTGTGTTCACTGAGATGATTTATGTACTCAACTCATTAAAGTATTTTAAATGGATCCTCACCAAGGTTAGCATTAGACAAGGAAATTAATTCAGTGCTGAGAATATAAATAGCACACTGTAATCATAAAAAATAATAAAAATCAGGTCCTTCTTATCCAACATAAACTTCTTTTAGAGGAAAAAAAATCAATCAGCTTCTGTAATTACATTTTATTGTGTTTCTCATTTATACCATATTCCTCTGGTAGGTAAGCTTATAATTGCAAACAGCTCTACTTTATGTATTTAAATTAAAACCAAATAGAGCTAGACTCCTAGGATTTTTTCTTTGTTCAGAAGGTGAATAAAATATATATTTTAAATCTAATATTTAAGAAAAAAGTAAAACTCTTTGCAGGACTAGAAATGTGGTCATCATTCAAAATACTGATTTAGTAAAGGAAAAAATTGATTTTCAAAAATAAGTGCCAGGCAGTGTTAGTGATTCGTATAAATTTTCAATCTTCATAGCAACTTTAAGAAAGATGTTCTAGGGCTCTTTATGTCGCAGATATCAGAAACTTCAACACAAAGCAATTTAGAAGAAACTTTGTGTTGATCTCTCAAATGGAGACAGTGCGAAAGGAGAGACAGGCTCAGTGTTAGGTTGATCTGTGACACGAGATCATTCCTGAGGACATAGATTTTCATATCATCTTCTCCCAAGTGCATGTCATCATTCTCAAGTCAAGACTGTTCTCCCTCCTTGTTAGCAGGATTGTTAACAATCTCCACCTGCTTCCTCGTTGTGTAAGAAACAGACACTTTCCCCTAGTGCCCGTACCCCGTGTGCTACTAAATTTATTTCATGCGGATTGCTTTGAGAATGCAATGTGATCATTTGTGAAGTCATGAAAGACTTTCAATAGGCTGTGTGCCTAACGGATGGGTACTCCTACAACATGTAGGCCCTATTAGTTCAGGAGAATTCGAAAATAGTTGCCTAATTGGTCACTAAGAAACATCTGCTTAGAATATTGTGATCATTTGCTTAGTAAGGAAGGAAACTGATAGCCTAAGAAGGCAATCATGCAAACAAGGTCTACCAAGGACGGTAACAAAGTCTGTGTTAATATTCTCTACAACCTCAATCCCATGCTTACCAACCTCATGATTAAAATTCTGTATTTTACATACTGCCATCAATAGCATATGCCTTATTACTATAATAAATACTCCATCCATGCTAATATTTCATAATTATAACTGACTTTACATGATTTGGATGCTTACCTTTAAAAATAAGTGATTTACCTTCTCAAAAATAAACTTTAAAAAATCTGTTTAATAAACAGATATCAACAGAGAAGAACAGTTCACGGTGGTCATAAGGAAGCAAAAACAACAAGAGGCCTTAACAGCACCTTTCTGCACCCTTTTATTTTAGGATTACTTATAACAGCTGTCACTCACACCCTTAATGCTAGTGCTCTTGACCCTGGTATTGCACCATAAAACAATTCCAGTATTATACATGCCAGATCCAACCAACTCTGAAGAAACCTCACCCATTAGTGCATGAGGCTTTGGGGAGACAGCTAGACACAGGCCATAACAATAGCATACAGTGGATTACACCCACGTTATAAAATTGTGAGGGATAAACATATTCAGTATTGTAGTAGGTACTGTCTAAATACTCTCATAAAATTTGTCCTACTTTGGGTTAACACTGTGTATAGACTAGGTCTGACCAGTGATGTGGGGCAGACATGACATTCTAGAAACAAAGGCATTTCGATCCCGGATATTGCTCACTCTTCCTCATGAGTGAGCTGACAAAGGGGAAGAAGCCAGAATTACACAGGAAGCCTAGAGGAAAAGTTCTACTCTTTTGTTCCCATGTCAGCTTCTCGCCAAAAGCCAGCATTAAATGTCAACCATGTGAGTCAGCCAGTTTGGACATTTCAGGCTGGTGCTGAATTGACTTGATTCTCTGACATTCACAGCCTTGACTATGATTTGGCCAGTATCACATAGGGCAGGAAAACTTTCCTGCTAAGTCCAGTCTTCTCATGGAATAGTGAGATGCAAGCAAATAATGGCCTCAACTTCCTAGACTGTGTTGGGGTTTATAATGCAGAATAAATAAAGTAAAATGAGCAACATCTTTGGATGTTGCAAATTCAGAATTGGACCCAACTGGACCAAATTCAAATTGAAAGTACAGGTTCATATGATTAGATTTATGCTTCATTCTGCCTTTAAGTAACTGGACGGACAGATACAATAGTGCTGCTTTGAATACGCACCTGGCAACTTCACCTGAGTCCACTGTTAGCTCAGTTTTCCATCTACTGCAAATTTGTAGACTTCTTGGATTTTGGTGATGGAGGAAAGAGATTTTGAAGGTAAAACTATTTTCAAGATGCACCTCTGTATTCCAAAAAATGTTTTGTTCCTTTTTAGTCATTACGTGTGCAGAGGATATTGTTTAAAAAATTACTTAAATGAATTATATCCCACAGTTACAGATCATGTGGTTATGATTTTTCTTGAATTTTTCTGACATATAAAGATGTTATAGTGGACAGAACTAAATCATGGGAGAAGATACTAGATATATAATGATTCAAACAGCTGTAGTGACAACAGATATGGGATGATATTTTTAACACAGTTTATTTTTTAATATAATGTGCAAGTGTGTAGGGAACTAAAAAAATGCAAATCTCAAGTCAAATGTTTCTGATTTGTTATTTTTTTTACAGCTTAAAAATGTGTAGCTTATTTCTAACAAACACCACCTGATGCTTACCTCACAGACTTTATTTACATTTTTCTACAGCATCAATTCCTTATGAAATGAACTAGTACAGCTTAAACCAAATGAAATCATAATCATCTGAATTGTCTATCAACTCCTATTAGCTAAATCTCTAACGTTTCACTTGCTTAGTATAGTCAAAGTTTTAAACATAGAAAGCACAACACTAAAGCAATGGTAACACGTAGAATCTAGAAGAGCTTCGAGGTAACTCAGAAGGTGGACTTTCAAGCAGTCTGAGGCACAATTATAAGAGTAAAATTTATTGTGTTATTTTTAATTTCATGAGCAAAAATCAATAGATTTATCATAGCCAAGTTATATTAGAGTACATAATTTTTCTGACATTGGCAATTTTTCAAATAAATTTATGGTGCTATACTACCTCACATAATATCTTGCCCTTCCCAATCAAAACATAATTTTAAAATCTCATTGATTAAGAATATCTAATTTTGGTGTTGGGGACTTAGTTCAGTGGTTCCAGCGTCTACCTGGCAAGCATAAGGTCCTGAGTTTGATCCCAGGGACCACATATCACAATGCCGGGCTTGGTGAATCACACCTGTAATTTCAGCACTCAGGAGGCAGAGGCAGGGGGATTGTTCTGAGTTCAAGGCTCTCCTGGGCTACCTAGTGAGTTCAGAAGCAGTTTAAACTACAAAGTGAGACATTGTCTCAAAAGCAAAAAAAACCCCAGAATATATAATTTTTATTTAAAGCAAATCTACTGATGAATATATTAGACAAATTTGCATATTACTGAAATGCAAAAGGCAGATAAATAGAGCGTTTAAAGATACTGAATTTTGAAACATGATTAATCAATTTAGTCTTTTTTATGACTTGGTGCTTCTGGTTATATAATTTACTCTATGTATTACTTAAGTTTCCCCACTAAGCCATTAGAATAGAATGACATGACGTTGCTGTTATCAACTGCTCACATGAAGGATCACATACATGTTCTATTCTACCAAATAATAAAAGCATAAATAAATAAACTGTGCAAGGAAGTCCTTTGCTTTTAATAGTACAGGCTTGGTGATAAATCTCAGTTTACCTGCCTGATAGGTATTTTCCTTCACATGCTCAGCCTATGCTCATTTGCTAACAACTCCTAGTAGCTATTTTCTGGGGATCCATTTAGGTGCTCTGTGAGTCTCTGGAGTTATATTTGAGAGGAAAGCTTATAGACTTTTATGCAGAACTCTGTTTTTCATCAGATAGATTTTAAATTTCATATATTAGATTTCCTGAGCACACATGAGGACATCAGTGCATTAGACTAATGAGGGGCAGGACTAGGGTCAAGTGTGTCAGTGATCCGCTGGCTTATGGTGTTAAGGACACACACATGCTTGCACAACACACACACGCACACCAGTACTCAAGATAATTAATAATGCTTTATAAAACAAAAGTTATTGCTATTACTATTTTAAGTTTTTTTCTGTACTGGGGATCAAATTTAGGCCTTTATCCTTGGAAAGTAGCACAGTACCGTTTGAGTGAAATCCCTAGCTCTTATAAAATAAAAATTAATGCAAATTTCAAGTATTATATGTAAGCTCAGAATGCTATGACTAACGTTTCCTTTGTGTTAGGTTCCAGAAGGGTTCAGCACAGTGCTCACAGGCAGATACCAGGTCAGGGCTCTCAATGCTATTAGCTTACAGGAAGAAAAAATAGGACAGCGTGTGTCAGTGAGCAGTGGTGGGCACCAGCGAAAGCGCATTCCTCATTAGTAAAGGTGAGACAGATTAATAAGAAGTTCGCAGGAGTAAATATCCTACCTCTTGATATTGCTGCTGCTGTTCAATTACTTTTGTGTAGATATTTCATATTCAGAGTCACTAAAAGGCGAGGTCCTAAATACCATTCTCCTTCAAATATCTTCTCTGTCACTATTAATCAGCTAGAAGAAAAAGAACTAATTGTTTCTAATTTGAATTTGATGTGCTCCTATCTAATTAGCAATGAAAGAGTTTTTATAAACCTAATGAATCTCTGTCCCCTTCATCTGATGATCTCTGGTGTATTTTTGCAAACCAGCATACACACAAAATGGGATGTTTTCACTGAGCTGTTTGACCTAAACAGAACAGAACATTTTTTATCTCATTTCACCCACAACTTCAGTATTTTAGTATTGACACGTTGCTACTGGGAACAAATAGGCCTATATTGTGCTGAATGCTGATTAATCTTTTTAATTATATCAGCTCCCAAACATAATCAAAATCAGAGGCAAAAATTGAGTGGTGGTGAAGTATTTTTATTTTCACGAATGCTTCATTATAAGGAAAGATTTTTAGCAAAGCTACAGTTTGAGATAAGTGAATGATTTGGTAATCATAGTTATTAAATTTAGAAAAGCCTAAAAGAAAGAAAATAAATTGGTCTATGCATCTTATATAATATGTCTCAATGAGAAATGGAGTATTCTTTCCAAGTGTTTTAATAATAAGGGTAAATAGTTATATCTTAGATAAAACTATAAAATGTAACAAACTGCCTGGCTTATCACAACAGACACTTATTTTCCCACGGTCCTAGAGGCCAAAAATCTATAACAGGAGTAAGGAGAGTAGGTTTGCTATGAAAACCTTAAAGGAAGAATTGCTCCCCTCCTCTCTACTAACTTTGGGGCTTGTGGGGTCCTTGTTGCTCCTGAGCAATTCTTTGTCTTTCTCTTCATACCTCTCTTTTGATATTTTTTCTGTGACTCAACTGTCATTTTCTGAATTGAAAGCCTGTTTTAAATCCTGTATGATGTCATCTTAGAATCCTTATTAACTCTATTTGCAAAGACAATATTCCCAAATAAGGCCATATTTCTGGGTACCAGGTATCAGAGTTTGAATTATATAACTCAACTTTGCAGGTATATCTCATATTTTACTGGTAATGATTTATAGAGGATGAATATGTCACTAATTGTAAATAGATGGAAAGAAATCAATTCATTTATAAGATTTTCTTTGAATCAAAAATGTTCAAAATGATTCTCTGCAATATTTTGCAAATGTAGGGAGAAAAAACATGATGTTGATTGGCTTTATTATTAGTTTTGCTGCAATGACCTATAATGGGATCATTCTTAAACGTCAAAATGCAGACAGAGAGACACTACTGCATTCTGAGACGATGTACTTTGTTTTTGTCATTGTCCATAAACTGAGGAATAGAAGAGCAGCCTCTACATATTGAAGTGATTGTTGAGCAAGAGAAACAACTTTGGGTCTTTCTGTTGAAACACAACTCAAAACCTTTAGACAGTTCTAGCCAACATCCTTGCCTTATCTCTTTCCCACCATGTTTGACACTTAGGTTCAGCCACACTGAACTCATAGTCATTAAGGGCAAAAATGTGCAGGGCAAGCATCTGGGTAAATAGAAACCTGACTGGTATACTTGAAATATAAGACAAATGTCAGAAAATAAGGGCATCATGAATGCTGACAAAATGTTTTAAATTATTTTCCATGATGACTTCCAAGTTTCACTGCAATATACTTATGATGGCATATTATATGGCTCCATCAAGTCTAGTATTGGTTTCTGAAAACAACTTTTTTGTAGTTTTGAGTTACTCAGAAGAACCTGACGTTTGAGATACTCAGCTGTACTTCTTACAAATAGCAGAACCATTGAAAGATTTTTAAGGGAGAACTACTTTTAGAAAAGTTATGTAAAAAGTGTTAATTTGTTTGAAGAGGGAAATTTTTTGGCATTTTTTAAATGGAAGAATTACTGTAAAAAGAATCACAAATATCCTAGCAATTAAGAAAATGTAAATCGTGATTAATTTTTCAACAATGAAAAACAGGTAAAGTTTTATGAAATAATTTCTGAAGAAATTGATTCAGTTATGGAAGTTATGGTGGGGACGATTTGATTGGCTTTAAAATCTGCCTTAGTGGCGCACTCATCCGGGGTATCCGGGTTGGTCAGGGAGGCGTGGCCTTTGGCTTCTGGTCTGGTCCTGCATCTCTTCCACACCTGGGACTGTTCCCTGGTTCTGCTTCCCATTCACCAAGAACTATGCAACTTGGCTCTACTGTGCTCTCCCCCTTGAAGACTCGGACTAGGCGCCAGTTGATCACAGACAGAAATTCTGAGCAAAGCAAACCTTTCTCCCTAAAACAGTTCATGTCAGGCGTTGTTTCTCAGGGACAAGAATGCTAATAGAAACATTGGTAGATGTTTGAATTGGACACACAGACAGTATCAGAAGTGGAAAGACCACTGAAGGTGGTCTTTAAATTTACTTTGGAATAGACCTGATTTAGTTGAGAGAAAATGTATCAATTCTAGGCAAGAGAATCAGTATGTAATTATGATTGGTTCTAAGAGGGATTGAGAAGAGAAATTGTTGTAAATTAAATTCGCATGAATTCAAGTGTCAACAGAAGTATGGTTACTCACCAGTACTAACCCTTTTCCTTCTTTACCGATCACTTCAGTTACCTCAGCTTCATAAGCCTAATATTCAAAGATTAGGAATTGCACAGTTAGAAATTTCACTTAATGATGACTGTGTATGAGGAAGTTCTAAGGGTTTATGAAGTGCTAAAGACCAGTAAGATGCAAGTCTTATTTCAGTATTTCTTATTTAAATAGAAAACTAAAAAAAAATATGGGAAATACCTATCACACAATGTAGGGATTGCAGAATATCATAAGAAATTTGAAAAGTAATTTGTATTGACTTTCAAAAAGTGAGAGATTATATCCTTTTATTTGCACATGGAATAAGGGGCTTCTCAAGACTTTGCATTTTGAAGGGTATTGGGAGACTCTTTCAGACAGAAAAGGGACATGGACAAATGTGCCAATGCAAGAAAATGAAAGAAATGTACTGAAAGCGATTGATAGATTGATTGAAGCACTTGAATCCTGGGAGAATGCTAATAAAAAAATCTGTAAAGGCAGATGTGAAGGATATTGAACATCAATTGAGAGAATTTGCACTGCAGTCTATAAAGAGTCAGTAACAGACTCAGGGGATTACACTAGTATGGACAGGTAGGGAATTTAGGAAGCTCAGGGCTCTGGTAATGTCCTCTGACTGACAAGCTCCTTGCCTAATATTCTTCTCTGATTTTTTTACTTTGTTTTACCTGTACCACATGGCAGCAGGTCTTTTCACTTACCTGTGTCATGTAGAAAGTCATTACTTAATTAATAGGAGAAAGGCCTAACAACACACCTGAAAAATATAAATATATTGTGAAAGAGATTTTTCTAAAACATTTAAAAAATGTGTGAAGTGGTCTCTTTGTGTAAAATTTCTATTTTTGTAAGAGTGAAGGAGTGGAATGGTAGAACATTTAGAATCTGAGTCTTGGAACATTTTTTATTCAATCACTTGCTTGAATTATCATGACAAAAACAACAACTACAACAACAACCACAAACACGCTTTCTGGAACTGTCCTGGGCTCCTACTCTTGGTGGCAACACAGAATGAACCATCCTTTCATTGAGAAACACTGGATCTTGCATGTAATAATTGCTCAAAATTTTCAAATAATTTTAAAATACATACTCCAGAGTATAGTCTTTGCATCAACAACTCTGAATTTAAGGGTTTTCTTTTAGAATAAATTATCTCATCTCATTTTTAATTTGCATATGATATTAGTTAAAGCTGTTGATAATTACAGTATAAAGAAATCTTCTAAATAATGTGTAATTCAGTTACAATAATTTGTGGTAAGAGTTTCTCTTTTGTAAATATCTATATTGGTCCAGTACAAATATTCAAAAGTGTTGATTAGTTTTGAGCATGATGGTGCACACCTATCAGCTCAGTATTTGGGAAGTTTAGTCAGTGAGCTTGCAAATCCAGAGCCATCCTTGGCTACATAGTGATTTTAAAGCCAGACTTGATATTTAGTAGGACTATGTATCAAACAAAACAACTTAAACACAAAAGTAAAAATATGAAATCTAGTATTGATTAAATGTATTAAAGATCTGGCTATGGGTATCTTATAAATGAATGGATGTATGAATAAGGATATTCTGTCTTTAGACTAAATTAAATATGTGGTAAGATAATTTATTCAACTATGTTAATATATATGTCTGTGTTTTTATTTTCACATATAGTGACGAACACACTACAAGGTGTGTCCTGGTGGTGCATGAGGTCTGGCTTTGGCCCCTGTGCACAGTCCCTTGTCCTTTCTCCACATCCACTGTTTCCCTCCTTTGCTCTCTGGGCCTCCTGAACTAATCAGCTCATACTTCTACTATGAGGATTCAAAAGGAGAAATCAATTTGCAAAATATTAAGCACCAGAGAGAAGGTCAGAAGGGCTCATATAATTTAAGCAACTTCTCTTTGCCTAAGGCATGAATTGTATAAGGCAGCACCAAAGTATTTTGTTTCTCAAAATCCTGAGAGATATATAGCGATAATTCTCACCGACCTTGTCTTCTGATCTTCAACGTTAACAAACAAGAGAATGATATGCGTTCACTTGCTTAAGACACACAATGCCTTGGTTTTATGAGTCCATGTTTGCTGAAGTTTAAGTTCTGGCTTTCTTTACAACCTCCTATCCCTTTCCTGTGAGAAACAACAGTTAATCTTCAGCATGGTTTAATTTCAGTCAGCTCATTTCGACACCCTACTCTACTCATCTTACTGAGGAATTTTTGCAAGAAATAAATTAATAAGGAGGAGCCAGGTATTAATTTGCACTCTGAATTGCTTTCTATATAGGCTATATTTTCTACCTGTTTCTACTTTCCATATGATTAAAGCCACAGAGTAATTATATTTAAAGTAATTGTAAACATGCATATTTAAATAAAGGCCACCACTTACTGGTTATCTGAAAACCATTGCTTACTATCTGTAAATTTTTAAACAGATATACATATGCACATATATATGTATACACATGTACAAAGTCATATATATGAATATACATATATGTATATATATATGAATATATATGTATATATATGCAAATAAACAGATCAAAATAAGAATAATGAGTGCTGTATATTTTTAATACAAGGATACTGTAGAAATAAGATATAGTAACATGTAAACATTTTGTATTTAATCTTTTCTCATTTGATATGCAATCAATTTTTCTTTCTTCTTATTTTTCTAAGTTCAATTACCATAACTCTAGGGAAACGAGAATCCCAAGGTGGAAGTATATCACACTGGAGGACACTGGTGGGTTTTTTTTAATGGTAGAATTAAAACAATTAGCACTTCCTGGTGCTGTGCAGATCAGCCAGAGAAGGGTCACTTTTTAAGACAATCTGGAACAAAATGCTGGGGGGACTCAGCCTAACTGAAAATCACAACATTAACAATGACATTGTTCATATCTATCCTTTCTAAATTTAAAAGTAGTTAGCATGAAATGCAAAATTCTCATGTTCAAGATGGATGATTACCTATTTGTCTATACATTTTTATTTTTTCTCAGTACCACGGATCGAACTTACAACCTTGGATTTGTGAAGAAGGCAGAAGGACCACTGAGCTAAATCCCTGGCTCAATGCAATATACCATATGTTGAACATTTTTAAGTTCACCTGATATTGTAGAGGCTCTTTGTTTTTTAAAAAAGTTATATCAATATTCACAAACTGAACGGATGCTGTAATTATTTTGTCTTTAATTTTGTATTTCTTCATTTCTATAGTACAAAATGATAAAAATTCCATATTGGGAGGAGGTGCATGGACTTAACATATCTCAGTTCTTTTTCTCTTTTCATGTTTCAGTAAAAATGAATATAACTCAGGGAAAAAAAGAACTTTTTATGAATATTCCCCAGGGATCTGTAAAAATAAATGTTATCTGAAGTGAAGTATCACTGTGAGAACGGTGTTCAGGCCCTGTACTCTGACAATGCTTTGGGACACAGTCATTAAATAGGATAGTTGTAAATTTGTTTCACTGATTAATTAAATCCCATAGTATTTGACAAGACAAAGGTTGTCACATTATTTTGTATTTCATTTCCTAACACTAATTGATCTTTGGAATTTGCTAATGAGTTATGAATGAGGAATAGAAATGCTGACATTTTTACATTATCTTTTTTTGGTGAGAAGCTGGTGCTCTCTATTAATTTAAATTTTCAAGTTTGAAAAAGGGAGTATTATTTGTACTTCTGTTTTGTTTCATATTACAAAAGAGTACATCAAAATATACCCCCTATTTTCTTGGCATGAAATCATTGAAAAAGAATAACTCTTCAGAAATCCCTTAGGGAAGCAAAGAAGGCTTCAGCATTTATAAAACATACTTTACGAACAAGAGATGATGTGAGCTGTGTAAATAACCTCAAGTTTTGCACTGGCCCTCCAGTGTGGGGGGAGCTGCCATTCCTGCTGTTGCTGTTTTAAAGTTAATGAAATTAAAGGTCAGGAAAAACAAGTCACTTAGCTAGGGTTATACACATTGGAGCTTTGTGGTTTAAACTCCAATTCTACTGGCTTTGAAACAAAGAAAGCCCCCCCGCCACACACACACACACACACACACACCGATTCCAATTCTAATTTTTTTTCTTTAAAGTGTCTCACTTTAAAGTGACATCTTTCATCCTTGGGTAAAGAAAGAAAAGTGATAAACTGAAATACAGAACCTTTACTAAAATCTACTATGAAATGATTTTAAGAAATTATAAGCTCATCCCAGGGAAAATATTTTTCAAAGTATAGAACCCTTCTGAAAATATATAATACAGCTTATAAAGCTTATGTCGTATATAAATGTAATAAATACATCTGAAAAAATGAACTACTTAAATGAGGAAAAATACAGTTTTGCCCTGTCTTTGTTTGGATTCACTTTATCAAACAAAACAGTATTTTATCTCAATCACATTCTTTGCAATTGAATGCATATATACTTCAAAGTTAAGTCTATGATCACCATATCATATATTTGAACAGTAGGAAAATAAAGATATGAAAAGGGAGCAATGTAAATACAGTATTAGTCATGTTGTAAAACCTGAAAAGCAAATGCTGTTTCTTTTTGTGCCATACAGTTTTGTTGAAATTTCCAGTCACAGCATTTAATCTTTCCCATGTCTTGAAGTGCTGCAGCAGATATATGGGGAAGTAGCAGAACTTTCTTATCTTTGCTTTCTTAATATACATCATGCAGATAGGATATTGCTAAATGATATTTCTGTGGCAGCTTCATCCTAAAACACAACTGATGTTGCAGAATTCCATAGAATTTGTTGATAGAGTAAAGACATATGCTTTGTCTTAGCAAAGAATATTTATGTTAGTTAATTGCATTCTAAACATAATGTCACATGTTTCTATCAGCTTTTAGCAGCATAAAAATACTACGAACAGATGATGAAAATCTATAGGTTGAGAATTTGAAGCTTTCTGTAGGGAAATTCTCTCTGGAAATTTTATTAACTTCAGGTTTGCCAAAGGATATTTGACAATTTTGGACACTGAAGAAGCAGCAATGACTTTAACGTGAAAAGGTAAACATTCAAAAAGGAAAAACTAGATCTAGGAAGATAAAGAGAAACAAAAACTAAAGGTTATTGCATTATTCCTTTGTTTCAAACAATGTAAGACATTTTACATAAATTCATTGATTATGGCCCTGTAGGAAAATTCAATTTGCTCTGTTTTGTCTGGGAGGAAATTATATTTTTATTTCCACAATTTCATAAAAGACCACATAATTAGTTAGCTTAGGTTACAGGTTACTGAGTCAGTAATTTTTTTTTTTTAAGGTTTTTTGAGACAGGATCTCACTTTGTGGTTCAGGCTGGCCCTGAGCTCAGCCTCCAACTCACATCACAGCAATCTTCCTGCCTCTGCCTCCTGAGTACTGGTATTACAGAGGTGAGCCACCACACCCACACCCGGCACTGTGGTATGAGGTACTGATTGCTACTGGGGTGAGTCTCCACACCCAGTATTGTTATGTGGTTACTGGGGATTGAACCTGGGTCATTGTGCTTGCAAGACAGGCACTGGAACCACTGAGCTATATCCTCAGCCCTTGAGTCAGTAATTTAAAGGATGAAATAACTTACCCAGTAAAGAGAAATTCAAGTGGAAATTTGAAGCTATGCCATGGAGGCCTTCAAAATCACATTCTTTCCATGCAGTTACACCTTTTGCTACTTACTAATGAAATTTGTGAAATGGATTCATGAATTTTTGAGCTCTAATAGTTAATAGCTATATGGAATATGTACTAAAGAGTGGCTGATGATTGTTTAAAAGAATCATTAGTAAATATTTTCCAAAAATACTGATGTGATTCCTTTCCAGCATTGGTAACATGTGGAATAGAACAAAAACTACAGGAAAGTTAGGTGGAATATTAGTCAAGTTTTAAACATGCACAGATAAAAATAACTCTAAGGATAGCTATAAAGATTACTGCCAACTTCAGTGCTTTATAATGTCAAAGTTTAGTAGACAAGAATAATTGTCCTTTAGTTTTGAAAATTGGTATTTATGAGTGGACTGAGCTAACTAGATAACGAGGGAGGGGCTCCTTCCCAAGAAGAGGGTCATCTTGAAGGGTTCTTTCACCCTTTCTTCTGTCAGGCTATGCTCCCCCTAGTCTTAGAAAAATTGCTGATCTGAACAGAACAGGTCAAATGACTCCAGACTTGACAATCCTTGGTATCTACATTAAATATTTTTTTCACTGTAACATGACGTGGATACATTTTCAATTTTCAGACTAAGTTATAGTATTTGGCACAGAAAAAGTGTCAAATGGAATGAAGAAACAGATCTCTTAATTTCACAAATCCATATGGTTGTTATTTTCATTGAGAAGTGAAGTCAAAATAAAAGACCTTTCTATACAGGTTTTTCTTTTTAATTTTTCATTTTTCAGAAAGCTTTTTGCAACTCATTTATTAACCTTAACAAATCAGCCATTACTTATTGTCACACTTGCATAAATATGCTTGATAAAAGATTAAATAAATTTTCAAATAATAAATGACCATACAGAATAATTAAAAAGGTAACTTTAGGAAATCCATAAGAGATTTTAATGAAAATAATCTTCCTCTAAGTGCTTCAGAGTGCTAATGATAACACTGCAGTCTGTGAGTGGTTCAATAAAGCAGATGCCAAAGAATTTGACATGGCTCCAGAGCCAACTTCTTGATCACAAGCACTCGTAATACCAATCTCATCACACTCCCGCGTATAGTTTAAGGGCAGAGCTCACACACATGCTGAGTTCTCAAACCTTCTGACAACCGAAGGTCCCTGAATGGAAGATGAATGATAAGAAATCAACCCTGCCTAAGAGCAACCCGAAACAGATGCTCCTGTGAAATCAACCCATTCACTGTAAAAGCTCTCAAATGCCTTGTGTCCACTCCTACCACAATGGTACATGCAGTTTACATGACTCAGTTTTTGAGTATTTGAAATAAGTTGACAACCTCGTAGCTGGTATTGGCTATCAAAGGTATGATGAGAATAGTACTGACCATTATTCAATCACCAGACTGCATAAATGTGTATGTCTTTGGGAAAATTAGGTCGAGATGAAGCCAACAAAGATGACCTTTTTTATTATCAGAAGCCAGGAAGATAAAAAATAAGCCAAGAAGCACAATTAGGGTGGGTGACTCACAACTAAAATATGGTAAGAAAATAAAATATTTAGCTTTATTGTAATAGATTGTTTATTTATAGGCAAGAGGACAATGAATACCTGAGACTGAATGTTTTGCCAGGTAATACTAAGGACTTCAGGGGCTTGAAGAGAGAAACTACAAACTTATAACTATCCCTTAAATCAGCAAATATTAGCACAGAGAGGGGCCAAAAGAAACAATATTAGCTGCCATTTGTGAAGAATTTTCTATATCCTATATATCTTGCTAAGTATTACACTCATATTGCAAGATTTTATCAGCTATAACTTAGGCAAGTGAGTTTATCTAGCTAAGATGAAGAAAAGCGATTAGGAATGGCTTCCATAATGAAAGGAAAATTCATTAGAATGTTGCAAATTCAGTTTGGAACCCAGCTGACAGACACCCACAGATATGGGTGGACATCCACCCACGTGTAAGAATGTTCACTCCACTCAGTCTCAGGGTATCTCCACCTCTCACTGGTGCCGTCTGCTAGTTACTAAACCTTTACCACATGCTCTTGGCAAGACATCACCCAGCATTCAAAACTACATTCTGTCACGTATCCAAGGCTTTCTTTGATACCCTATGCTTTCCATGTTCATTTTTACATTTTATTTTATAAACACGCAGTGTCAGTTGCTACTTATCTTTTTGTAATCCTCATAATCATAAAGTGGAAGAAAGTATCCTCCTTTTTTGCAGGTAAATGGAGCAAAGACTGGCCAATAGCTTGTCCAGGTAACATGAAGGCTATAACTCAAACACAAGTCTAGCTCCTGCATTTAGCTTTAATGATGCACCCATGAGATTACAGAATGGACAATGTGAATAACGAGCTGAAATTCTCTTTAAGATTTAGCAATTCTCTCCAATAGACTGTTCTTTATGCATCTTCCAGGGCAGGTACTTGAAAGAAGAGGATATTCTAACAAGATTAATATATTTCAGCATTCTGAGGAAGAGATGAGGGACACATAGAAGCAATGAGGGATAAGGCAAGTATTATATAATATTCCTTGCCATTTTGGGGAAATATTGAAGTGATAGTTAGTGTTTGCACTGAATTGGCCTAGGTTGCTCAGACATAAAATATTTTAAAAATCATGTGATTTCATTTTTGACTGAAATTGAGAGATTCAAATACCAAGAAAAATTGATAAAACGAAACACATGTATCATGATTATTGAAAAAAAAAGACAGAAAGATAAGCAACATAAATATTAAATATCACATCCAGTATGTAGATTTTGTACCATACGAAAGATCTGGCTCCTGGTATTTAAGAACAGATTGTTTTTGGAAGTAGTTATCCTTTAATATGTAGCTTTGGTAAGTTATTTTTCTCCTCTATGTCTCTATCTACTGATGTATATGAACATATAGTATAAATTAAAATAAATAATAGTGCCTAATTTAGAGTTTTGCTGGAAGTTATTTTGGAGAATTTACATAAAATATGTTGCTGTTGGAAAGCACTTCAGTCTATGTGTAATTGTGAAATAAAGGAAAGAGTTTATCAAATTTTATATTAAAATGTCTATTGTGGCAAGTAAGATTCATAAAGCAAACTAGAAGGAAATAATCTTGAGGATGTGAAATTAAATCAGATAATTCACATAAGATATAGGACCTCATTGACTTCTTACTTGCATTTCCATAATAGGTTTAAAAAATAAAACCTGCTCTGTTCCAAAAAATAATAGAGTAAAATATTCATATAATCAAATATTTAATTCAATTTTCCTATGACAAAGAAAATGTCTTTTGTTATGTACTTCCTCAATTCTGCACTAACACAATAAGATTCAACATAACTGTCTGTTATTTAAAAGTAATTTTTCAATTAAGTGTATAAAACAAATATGTTCCAAAATCAGTAATGTTAACTTGACTCAAAATGTTCTTGTACTGTGTACTCCACATAATAATGTACGATGGAACTATTGGAAAGAACCTCAAATACTAGAGTTCTCATGTTCAACATTATAGATCCTGATACAGGGCATCCCTTCCTCAAATTCACACTTTCACCTTTCATTTGAGGTCTTGATCGTCTTTTTTTGTTTTGTTTTGTTTTTCTGAATCTCTGTGCCTTCTGAGTGCTGGACTCCAAACTGAAATTGGAGAAAAGATCATGTAGAGGCAAGCAGAAAAGAGTTGAAGGTGCTTTACAATAACTGCTGACCCCACACCAGGTTGGCAAGATGGTTGGTACTAGAAGAGATACAGAATCAGGGTCATGAAGATAAATGAATAGTAGAGCTTTATGTGATACTTAGTCATCTCTCAACTCTTTTTTAGGTATTGATTGCAACCCAAACAATTTTCCCAAATCTGACTTAAAACAAAACACACTGTTCCTCTATCTTCCAAACCGGGAATCTAGGAGTAGTTCATTTGTCTACTGTTCTCTATTCTCACATAAGCCTTTAGTTAATGTTATATCAGTCCTTGACTTAAGGCTGTGCTCATTCTCTTGACCTGAGACCTGCTCTTGGGGCAGATTGCTTTCCTAAAGAGGCAAACAAAACTCTAGGAAAGGGACATGCTGAGGCCAACTAACAACTTAAATGTGGGAATAAAATTGCATCTCCATTGCATTTTATTGGTTGAAACAAGATGCTAGGTCCAGCCTACACTCAAACAAAAGGACTCTACTAGGGCATTAGGACCTCACAGAGAGAGTGTTTGACAGTCTTGTGAGGAAGTTGCATACCCACTACCCATCTCCTCCCACTTTAGCTTGTCATAATGCTGTGCTTTTCATGATTAAAATCCAGCTAACCTCTTAACTCTAGATTATATAAAATAAAAACTTACATCTATTTTTACATTTACAACTATTTATATATTTAGGCCTCAGAAGTGACTATTCTGAGTTGGATCACTTTATCCTACTGATGCAGTGAGATGTATTTAAGTGATTTCCTCCACTGTTTACAGATGAAAGCTACCAGTGGAAAAGACTGTTTTACATTTGAGTTATACTATCTCTGCCTTACTTCCCAGGTAGCTACTGAAGAGCTTCCTTCTTCTGCGGAGGAGCATTTTGAAAACACACCATTCACATATGATGCACAACTGACATCTAGACACAGGGAACATGATGTTTCTCAGGGAGATCCAAAGCTAGATATGGCAAGTGGAACTCCACAAGTTTGATTGGAATTGTAGCGCTGTTTTGCCAAATTGATAAAATCTGAATAGAATTTGGAATCAGATGGACTTGGTTTAAGGCCCTGCCTTAATTTTTGTGTAGCTTTTATTTATTCTAAGTGAAGAATCCAGTTTCAAAAGCCTTAAGTTTTCCACCATACAAATTAAAACAGTAGCCACTTTCATAATTAAATTTTTCTGAGTATATGGTAAAATTAATGTAATATGCTTTCCACTTTATTTAATAATTTAATTATTATCACTTGGTTTGGTCATAGTATGTTTATTTTCTTTTAACTATGAATTGTTTTGTTTTTTTAAAATCATTTGCCGGGGATGTTCCTAAAGTTACAGTTTCTATATTTATTTCTGATTGCTCAAGTTCAATTTAAAGTCAGTTATTATATTTGTCATATCCCAGGTAGTATCTATTATGTAATTTTGTTGAGTGGTATGTACAAAATGTTGACCTGGCTTCAAATATATACAGAAAAAGACCAAATAGCTCTTATGCCAATCACTACATGTAAATATCAATAGACCTAAATGTCTGAGTTTCAATCTTGGCTTGAAAAAAGAATTAAAGATGCTCTTTTTAATTATTCATAAATCTGGTATTAGTTTGAGTCCCCTTATGCCATATAGTTATGCAATATTTATTGGTCATATCAAGTTTCAGACTTGTATCTTTGTCTAAGAATTTCATGCTTGTCTTTGTTTGCCAATAATTTTGTTAGGATACTGTCCACTAAAACTCACCTTCTTACTGTTGTAAACTGCTTTCCTACAGCCCAGATTATGATGTGGTGATTTGTTCTCCTCTAACACTATGCTTTGAACCCATGACATATCAGAAATCTACTGTCTGTATGTTCTTCCTGAGCCCTGAACACCTTTTACATTATGTACATGATCATTTCAGTCAAGATGCAACATAGATTCATCATTTTACTTATGAAAATTGAAGTCTCTCTTCCAAGTTCTAGCAGAATCTTAGACAAATTAAGTTCCCTAATGTTTCATTTCCAAATAAATAAAATATTTTTGTCAGCAGTGAGTGAGACAGTTGCATTTCATGGTATCATTGTTAGGATAAATGTCAGTTGTGAGGTGTATCACTTAAATGCAGACTGCATTGAAGAGGTTCTGTTTACTTCATGAGATTTTTATGGTGACAAACTGTGGAGAGAAGGCTCAGTAATATCACACAAGTTATCATTACTCTTTAAAAAGTGCCTTTCATAAGAAATCAGCAGCTAGAAAATTGTTACAAAATTCATAAACACATTTGCCAATGTTTATAGAAATAAAAGACTAATGCCTATCACAACCCCAAAAAGATTATGTCTCTACCTGCAGTCTGATGCTGTTATTGAAATCTTTGTGTTACTTACTATCAACTTTAATACAAAAAATGAGGTTGCTTCATGCATACTCTGCAAACTTGAATCATTAAGTGATATTTTATCTTCTTCTATAGTGGCTGGGATGGTGTCAAATTAATTGCTTTTGGATTCACTCTAGGATTAGTGAGGCACTGGACAGTGGATGGAAGGGAATCTCATCTTCTGCCTTCTCCTCTCCAACACCATTTTCTCTGCCCTGCTCTGTGCTCACCATGAACTAAGCGTTGATGCACACCCAGGTCCTTCAACCATGATGCTTCTGCTAGAAAGCCAGGGCCAGATTAACCTTCACCTCCTTTAAGTTACAATTTAACATCCTTTCTCAGTAATAATATAGCCTCCTATATCACTAGTGGCTTCTTATATTATGCAAACTGGGCCATCTAGTTCTGAAATCTACACATTTACTTCCACTAGGAACTTCATATGTTTAAAATACATTTTTGGAAGGAAGGAGAGAAGAGAGAAAGGAGTAGCTTTCAGGATGAGCATCAAAAGGGATACAGTTTAGATGCCCTGTGATTTGTGGCCTTAATTATAACTTGCTCTTCTTGTGTTCTAGATAGTCATTGCGTGTCCCCTACCCTTCCTTCTTCATTGAACTCACTGTCAAGGTATGGTCTGGGCCTGAGTAACATTGGAAATGTGAGTCACTGTAGAACCCACAGTGTTCTTCCTTTAGTCTCATGAATTCTGTCCGGTAACACGGTAGCTCACATGTCAGTGATATGCAATTACTTTGCCATAATTTGATTTTTTATGATATAGAGAACAACGTCAATCAGCAGTCCCTAGGAGTCATTTCTAATCACCCACTTCTCTTCAGTTATCATTGAATACTTAGTAATTTAGATATTTGCATGAACATACATTAAAGAACATGGAAAGTGAGTAGAATGGGGAAAACTTCAGAGAGAGAAAACATACATTCTTCTGGGATTAAATGCTGTCCCATTCTTGTCACTGTTCTCTTGCGTGTTGTGTAGTTTGACATGTCATCTCACTGAATGAACACAAGTCCCTAAACAGTAGGATGCATAGCTAGTTGAGCAGTAAGAACCTGCTAATGCTTTTCAGGTAAACAAGTTTATCAGTGTTTAGCTGTATATTATAATGCTGATTCTTAAATAGAGTTAAACTCATCTGTAAAAAATGGATTGGATTTTGAACTCTGAAGTTCAGAGATAAGTAAATAGGTAAACTGGAGCCACTATATAAGTACACATATATTTCATATATTTGAAGAGATTATTCGGACATATTTAAATATAGAGCATAGGTTAGATAATAGTCTGTCATCAATGCATATTTTCATGATTTGATAAATGTGTGGTACTTTGAAAAAAGAAAATTTTTATTCTTAGGAAATGCAATCTAAAATTAGAGGGTTGGAAAATAAATGGTTTTAGCCAAGAAAGGAAGATTTAGACACACATACCAGGGGCTGAGAAGCCCACAGTGTTGCAAGTGTGATTCCAGTTCATCCCGTGGTAAATCTGCCCAACTGTAGTTTTCTATGGAAGTATTTCTGTGGTTCCCTGAAATGGTGTACCTACTTTCATCTATGTGTCATATTCAATGGTTTTCTGTTACTTAAAACCCCAAATAGAAAGAGAACTAATGTTTGCTGCTGCTGACAATCATTTAATTACAACTCCTGTACATACTGTCACAATATACATTCTTCACTGCCCATAGTAACCATCACTGAGCTCTGACCTGACAGCTCTTGTCAACTGTGACCAACACTGTCCTCCATCATGCCTAGGTACTTGCCTTGCCAGTGTTTTGTAGACATAGAAGATTGAACATAGAAGCAGTTTAGCAAAGTCATAAAACCGATGAATTCTCAAGCCAAGTATTTGTACCCTAGATCTGTCCTTTCATAGTTGTACATCCTTGGAAAATTATTTGGACTTTATGATTCTATGTATGTGAAAGGCTAATGATAAGGACATCTCCCTTACATGTTTGTTAGGCTAAATAAATGACTTAAAAATACAAAATGCATAAGAGAACATAGACTAGCATAACTGCTTGATATGTGATATGTTGAGTGGCTCTGGGTGTCCTCAGTGTGACTTCACACAATTCGGGCTGCACAGGGGAACCAAAGAACTTCCTTTCTTCCTCTCTCTCTCTTGTGCAAGTGTACCTTGTCTCATGAGTGCTGAAGAATAGCAGCATTTTAAATGAATACTTTTACCTAAAAGTCTAACTTTTCCTCTGAAAGTCTATCTGACATTCACTCCATGGAAGAATAAAGCTTTATGATCAACTCCCTTATGCTCATCACCGTGCCTGTATCAAAATCTGTGATAAATATGAGTATCACCGGCAGATCAGTGTATCTGCCCAGAGTGTACAGGCCCTGGGTTTGATCATCATCAGTATAAAAAAGAATCGAGTCACCTTTTTGTGAGCCAGGTGGTCTTGAATCAAGTCATGGCTACTTCATTTATGAGATATTTATGATCTTGTTCTACATGTATCTAAAACAATGAAAGTTTGTAATACAGTACATAGTAGATTTTACCTTATTTAAAACCTCCCCTTTATTTTTGATAAAATTTGCTTCCCATAACTTTGCCATTTTCAGTATTCTGAAACTATAAGCAGAACAGTCTTTGTTCAAAATGGAAACTAGAAAGTATTTTAAATTCAAGAATCTGATTTATTTTTAAAATTTATCTTTCTTTGATCTAAATTCCTAGCTTTTCCATACATAATATAAAGTTGAACTGAATAATTTCTTCCCAAAATGTAGTCCAGGTTGCTGATATTTTCACAAGGTTGTGTTAGAGAACTTTTTGAATCTGTAATTTTCTATTGGAAAAGAGAATCTGACTTTCATTATTTTCTGTGTGTCTCTCTTTCTGTCTCTGGACATGATGTGTCTACTTCACAATCTACCCATTGACTAATTTTATGGGCAGTTATATAACACTATTTTTTACACTGAACAATAAGTTGACAAGCTTTTTGTCTTAATATCTATTTTTCCCTGGTAAATCCAAAATTAACTTTATGCTCTATGTTTGAATGCATGATTTACTTTCCCAACATGATTTCTTTTACTAAAAGAATGTAGAGGACTTTCTAGTCCTGAAATGCATTGCATTGGTATATTTTTCTAATTTGTAATATTTTGTTGGGCCCTCTTCTCCTGCAGGTGAGGAAATGGAACATTAATATTGTTAGGAAGCTTATTGCATTGGTTTGCTATATAGTGTTCAGTAAATGAAGCACCTATTTCATCAGGGGGTAAATAGAAAAGCTAAGTAATGATACCAAGACAGAAACCTGAAGCAACCCACAACCTCATCTGCACATTCACTCTCCCTATCCACCATGTAATCATCTGTAAGATCCTACTGAACATATCAGGTTAAAAAAATATGTGACATAGCTTTCAGTTTTTAAATACATGTCCAGGACTCTTCTTAAATGTTTTAAAACAGTGTTTTTTCAGTTTTTTTCCTTGTGTCTCCTTCAGAAATAATTCTTAAATATGTGCTATCTTTGTAAAGAAAGTGTGCTGCCCGAATGTGGGGTCAAGTAGAAAAACATGTGAAATTCAAATTGAACCCTTGGCTTTTAAAACCTTTACTGAGTTTTATCTAATTTTTTTGTAGCTATGCTGGCGGTGACAAGAAAAAAGGTTTTGTCACAAACAAAGGAAGGGTAAAATAATGCAGTTTTCATTGATAAAACAAATCTTTTATGATTCTATGTCCTTGTCTGTGTTAGCAGAAAGTACTTGAGGAGCAATAGGCTCTTTTCTCTTTTCTTTCTACTAAATATGCTTTTCTGTACCTTGTGGCTCAACAGAATCATAACTTCTCAGATGTCCCGCTGTTTCAGCAAGATCATGACATGTCAACATTACACCCGGGGAATTATTATTTGATCTAGTCTTCCTATTTTGCACACTTTGGTCTGAATCTTCTGTTTCTTCTTCATAACTGTAAGTAACTTTATTTAATTAAAATAAAAGTGGAGAAAGTCTCTACCTGACCAGAATTGTTTATTGCCAAGTAGCCTGACCTTTTCTTAGCTAGGTAATTCGCAGTGCCTGTGACATCCTGCATTTTCTTTGTTTTTCTTTTCTTTTCTTTTGAAATACATAGCAACACATTCAACATGCTTTCCAGTCTGAAAGAGCTCTGAGATAATAATCAAAATCCTATTTATATACAGAAGTTCATTAAGGTCATGAGAAATGGAAGAACTTTGGAAATCTAGGAAACAGACATTATTTCTGGAGGACTGACTATGGATCAGTTGATGTACCTGGTGAAGTATATACATTTTCCACATACTTAGAAGAACTACCTTACATCATAGAAGATATTGGTGGTGGAGAAGCAGGCTCAGAATATCTGAACTCTTATTTTTGATCTTTAAAAAAATTGGTTTTTTTGACCAATATATAAAATTAGGATTTGGGCATAAATTTTCTAGGCACCATAATTCTAATTATTTTCTTCCAGTTCTTTCACATTTTAAAATCATTCACAATTAAAAATCATTCATATGCTACATTTAATTTCCAAAATATATGTAAGTGATACTTGTAGTTTTACTTAAAAAACTTGTAGTTTTACTTACTTGTAGATACTTGTAGTTTTACTTACTTGTAGATACTTGTAGTTTTACTTGTAGTTTTCTTAAAAAATAAACTGTAATACTATGGATATTTTCCTCCAATTTAAAATGAGGCCCTGGGAGGGCTGATCTTCCCAAACACAAGCTGTTATGATTTTTATGTCAAGAGCTAAATGTAAATATCAATATATAGATCCTTGCTTTACTATACCTTTACAGACAGGGAGGTTATTTCCATGTGGTTATTTTAAATGTCTCTTACCTAATACCTGTTTTCTCTATGTTTCCAACAGATAATGAACCTCAAAAAAATTCATTTTTTCTTCAATTTTTATTTCTCTGATTTAGATTTTAACTTCACAGGAAATTAGACACATATGCTATTTTTTCAGTTACAATATTGGGAAAATCAAACCCATTTCACTCTATCTTCTTTAGTTGTGTGCATGTTGCCATGGCCTTGTTCTTGCCTAGATCTCTGTGTCACGTTCCTGATCAAAAACCACGTTTTCAATCAGATTATGTTAGAATTTGTTGGGATAAGAACACAGTTCCTGATCCTCCACAACTTAGTTTGGAAAAAGATTATTTCTCAGGCATTAAAAAGAAAGAAAACCATGGCATAATTAGGAACTGTTTCATAGTACAGTGATATAAGACATGGAACACTTACTAGCTGTTATATTACTTGTAACTAGCAAAAGGGAAAGGTGACACATAGAAGTGCTTACTGTCTTCCAAAGTTTATGGCTTGTTTTGTTTTGGCCACAGAAATTTATAAGCTGTAGAAGTGTATCAGAATAATGTCCAACTCAAAAAGGAAATAGCACCAGATACTTGTGAATAGCTCACTTTTAAGCACAATTTCTACCTCCTTGTTAAATACATGCACAAGCAGGAAATACTAGCTATGATGTTCATCCAGGGAGATGTTGAAGTGCTCCAATGCAGTTGAACTCAAATAGTCATCAAAAGAGAAAGGATTAAGATATTTTTTCACATGATTCCAAAATGTACCAATTCCTTCAAATCAAAAGCTTTGTTTTACTGATACTACAATAAATATGAGAATGACTTACGTGAGTGGATAAACATTGTATTTTCATAGCTTCAGGAGCACCCAGCCAGTTCTCACCCAGTTGAGAACCAGTTGAATATTTGTCTTACAACATAAAGTTATAGATATTGTAATAGATAATAAACACTACTTAGGACAATCTAAATCAAGATTAAAATAGTTATGCAATGATTTGATATATTATTGAAAATGATGTACTTATATACGATTCTGCCACCTCTTCTTCCATGTCATCTGCTTTTGATCAACATTTTAAAATCACCAGATACCATGTAGTAGCTCCAAAAACCTATAGTGTTTCACACCCTGACATCTCTGTTGGTGCTGCTTCTTCAAGTGAATATCTACAGTCTTTGCTGACTTGGTGAAAGATGAAAATAATCACTCATATTTAATCTGTTTGCTCCCTAGGTTTTGAGGGTAGTGGAGTTCCTTTCTGTATCCATATGGTTGAATGAGACCAAAAAATTAATTCTGAAGAATAGGTTATGGTCAGATTCTGGGTACCTAACTGGGTTGGAGAGGATTACATGAATCTTTGTAATATATGTCTTAATTTGTTGAATGCATTGGGGTCAGGAAAAGCATGATTTAACAGTGATAAATGAAGCTTTTAACTGCCAGTTCCATGCCCTCTAGCTTTCCTCAGTGAGAGAGAGAGAGAGAGAGACAGAGACAGAGAGACAGAGAGAGAATGTGAAAAGTGAGGTTCAATAAGATCAATCCTGCCTGGAACCTGAGCAACCAGATGGTACACTACAGCTTTGAAAAACTTACCAGGCACACAAAAGATGAGGTCTAAATAAAAACTCTTTTTATTCCAGTGGTAAGACTTGAGGTTTGTTCCTGTAGAACAATTGATTCATTCCTGCGTTTATTGTACCATGAAGCATGTGTCAAAATTTTTCTGTTGTTCCTTGTTCTTTTTTTTTTTTTTTTCTTGAGCCAGGGTCTGGCTTTGTAGTTTAGGCTGGCCCTGAGCTCAGCCTCCAACTCACATCACAGCAATCCTCCTGCCTCTGCCTCCCGAGTGCTGGGATTACAGGCATGAGCCTGGCACTGTGATATGTGGTACTGATTGCTGCTGAGTGTAAGTCTCCACACCCAGTATTGTATGTGGTTAACTGGGGATAGAACCTGAGTCCTTGTGCTTACAAGACAGGCGCTGGAACCACTGAACCAAATACCTGGCCCCTGTTGTTCCCTGTTCTTGACCAACCATCATTGTGGAGTTAGGAGCCTGTGTTAGAACATCAGAGCTCATTTATCATTTTTAGTGCTAACTTTCATGCATTTAGTTTGACGACATAGAGCAACACCTTTTGATTCCACAAGCTCGGCCATGAGCTAAACCTAAGAGCAAGAATTGGAACAGATTATCCACACCGAAATTAGTGAAAGCAAAACATTTCCATGTCTTTCCCTATTCAACTGCCAGCCCCTGGATAAATAATTCTAACTAACTTGAAAGATTAGTCATTTTGAAATAATAAATATATTCTTATGTTACTGAACATTTCTACCATCTTTAGCCGTATAGGAAATAACTCTAAAAATACTACAAACTATTTTGCTGCCTTGAAAGATTAACTGCTTTAAAATTAGAATTCAAATCACAAAACAAAGGGATCATATACTCTGGTATCTGACTACATGACCTTCCTTCCTATAGTGCCACACCGCAAAGCAGCCTTACTTAGACTTTGCAGTGATAATTGAAATAATTTTGTCTGCTTTTGTCAAATTAAGGTTAGTTCTATTATTTTAAGTGTTAAAATCATTATTACCCTGACTGTTCATTCTATAATCAATGGAGTTACTGCAGCTAGAAGACATACAGTGCATCTTACCGTATGTTCCAATGAGTGTATCATTCTGTAAACTATGCTTCCTGCAACCTGAGGCTCTTACCTTGTTTTCTTTTTTTTAAATTATCTTTATTGGTACATTACATATATGCATCATGATTGCACTTCATAATGGGGATTTGTACCACTATAAGACACAATTTAATTCTCATTTTTTTCCCATATCCCTACCCACCCTACCACCCCCCATATACATAAAATTTGTTTCCTTTCTTTTTTGTTATAATCTCATTATTTTCCCCCCTTCACCCTATTTTACTTTGAGCATTTTCTATTTCACAATATATAGCATACAATTCTAGGACTCATTTACATCTTTATTGTCTCATACCAGAGAAAAGATGTGATATGTACCTATCTGTGCCCTATTTGTTTCACTTATGAGGATATTCTCAAGGTATGTCCATTTAAGTATAAATGATTCAAATTTATCATTTTTTATGGCAGAGTAATACTCCATTCTGTAGAAGAACCACAGCTTTTTTATCCAGTCTCCAGTTGATGGACACTTGGGTTGTTTCCAAGATGTAGCAATCACAAATTGAGCTTCTATAAACATGGGTGCATATATGTCACTGTGATATGAGTCTTTTAATTATTTTGTGTATATACCTAGCAGGGCAATGGCTGGGTCAAATAGGATCTCCAATCCTAGCTTTTTGAGGGATCTCCAAACTGACCTCCACAGGGGTTGTATGAATCTCCAGTCCCACCAACAGTGGAGAAGTGTTCCTTCTTCTCCGTAGCCTCACCAACATTTGCCATTAGCTGAATCTGAAATGGCGGCCATTCTATATGGAGTGAGATGAAATCTCAGTGTTGTTTTCATTTGCATCTCTCGAATGACTAATGATGTTGAGCATTTCTTCATATGATTATTAGCTGCTTTTACTTCTTCCTCTGAGAAATATCTGTTCATTTCAGATGCCCATTTAAAAAAAATTAATATTTATTGGTACATTACATATATGCATCATGATTGCACTCCATAATGGGGATTTGTACCAGTATAAAACACAACTTTATTCTTATTTTTTTCCCAAGCCCTACCCACCCTACCACCCCCCATATACATAAAATTTGTTTCCTTACTTTTTTGTTACAATCTCATCATTTTTCCCCGTTCACCCTATTTTACATTGAGCATTTTCTATTTCACAATATATAACATACAATTCTAGGACTCATTTACATCTTTATTTTATCATACCAGAGAAAATTAGAAGCCAATTTTTGAATTGGATCTTTAAATTTGGGTGGGCTGATTTTTTTGAGCCCTTTATATATTCTAGATAGTAGCCCTTTGTCTGACGAATGGCTAGTAAAGATTTTTTCCCACATTGTTGGTTGTCTTTTTGCTCTGTCAGTGGTTTTCTTTGCTGTGCAGAAGCTTTTTAAAAGAATGAGGTTCCATTTGTTGATTTCTTCTGCCAATTCCTGTGTTATAGAAGTTTTGTTCATGAAATCTTTCCCTAAGCCAATGTCTTCTAGAGTTTTACCTAACCTGTTTTGCAACAGGTTTAGAGTGTTTGTTTTAATATTTAGGTCTCTTATCCACTTTGATTTTATTTTGGTACACAGTGAAAGAGTTAGATCTAGTTTTAGTCTTTGGCAAGTTAAAGCCCAGTTTTTCCAACACCATTTGTTAAAGAGGCTATATTTCTTCCATTGAGAATTTTTGGCTCCTTTGTCAAAGATGAGGTGTCCTAGCTTGTTTTCTTAAACTGACCAGCTTGTATCTAGTGACATTGTATACCTCTACAATTTAAATGAACAAGACAGCAGTTGTGGAATGTTTGGGGTTTCCCAGAGATTTGGAGACCTAGAGGAGTCATCAAGTAAATAGAGATCAAATTTTCCATGAAATCCACCAGACAGGGATTTCACAAAATTCTTGGGGACATTCATGGAGCCTCGGCATTGATTTGATCTATTTGACACACTTAACAATGTAGACACAGGATCATTACAAATCCTTCTGCATTTCTGGGAATCTTCTCCTTAACTAATAATCTAACTAACTGTCTTAAGGTCCAATTGGATGTGGAAACTAGTTGAAACTAGTTATTTCTGCAGCTTTTAGCTGTTTAAAAATATCAACATAGCCTTGCTAGAAATTTAAGACTTGACATCTGAAGAAACTTTGGGCCTTGAAGAATTATAACCTATGAGGAGAATGTGAGAAGGAAAAATAAATAAAGGTATGACTGTGACCAAAAAATAGCGACAACATCAGAACTGTTTTCTCTGAGTGAATAACATAAAAATTGAGATGTAGTCTCTATTTCAGAATACATCTTAAAAGGCTGGCACAAATATTTCAGTATTTGCTCTTTGCTTAGAGATTCCTCATAGATGAGGCTACTTCTGGTTATGGGTTTTGCAAACCATTGTGAATGATGCTCTCTCATTACTGTCACCTCAGGGAGGAGGCTCTTTGCAGCATGACATAATGCATCTCCTCATTCCCAAAAGGAGTCATGGCACTGCTTTCTTTTGACCTTCCTCTGGGACTGTGGGCATCATTTGTCCCAACACTGAAGCTGTCAAGAATCCTGTTCCCAAGGACGGCACCCTCTGCTCTCTGTGACTAATGCTGAGGGCTTTCTTCTAACATGAAGAAAACACTGACAGTCACCAGAGCCCAGCAACAGCGATGGCACATTGCCAGACAATGGATGTCTGCTCAATTGCATCCTTACTGTTTTCTGTCAGACTTTTCTCCAAATTGTTTGTAAAAAAAAATCATTGCACTTTAATTCTTAATATTTTTTAAAAATTTGGATTTTGAATGTCTTCTTAAAAACATAAGACTTTACTGAACTTTGTTGACCATTCATTAAACTGCACTGCAAATGGACAGTTGTTCATTTGCAACTTTATTTCATGGAGTTCATTTCTTGGAGCTTGAGCATCCGATTGGCTTTAACACCTGCCCAAAGCTGTAGATGCAGATATATCACAAATGCTAGTGGATTTCTGGAAATCTCTACTTTAACTAATAATATGGATAATTCTCTTAAGACTGAACAGGGCAGGTCAACTTCTGACTTAATGCTTCCTTTGTGTTAGGCATTGAACTTAGACTTAGGAACATGAGAGTGAGTGAAATGTCATCTTGAATGAAAATGCTGTCCCCGACAAACAGAAAACAACTGAAAATCCACACTGTCCTCCTTGAAAAAAATGCTAAAATCATAAAGATTAAATACACCCAGCTTCCATTTCATATCTGTGATGGAGACCATAGTCAAGAAAACTTTTTATTACTTAGATAATTTGAATCTGTACTTTATTATGATGGTCTACCAATCACCTTTCATATTTTAATTAACAAGTATTAATTAAAGTACAGTGAAGTATTTGAACATATGCATACCACGCATTGTGTATCTATCAGGTAGAAATAATTAGCATTTGCCTTTTCTTAGCATTTCTTTAGACCTGAAGATATTTTCCTCTCAGTCTTCCTAAAATATACAGTAGGTTAATTTAAACTTCCCTTATCCTACTGAAATAAAGACCATCAAAATTTATTCCTTTTACATAACTCTTTTAATGCCCATTATACAAATTTCCTCTAGTACCCTTACTAGATTCCATTCATTTTATTGTGTCAAAATTATCATTACTACTTTAAAATACAAT
>PVIR01008656.1:8855-56122 GCA_004026965.1 Petromus typicus
CCAGTAACCACATACAACAATACTGGGTGTGGAGACTCACCCCAGCAGCAACCAGTACCACATACCACAGTGCCGGGCATGGTGGCTCATGCCTGTCATCCCAGCACTCGGGAGGCAGAGGCAGGAGGATTGCAGTGATGTGAGTTTGAGGCTGAGCTCAGGGCCAGCCTGAACTACAAACTGAGACTCTGTCTAAAAAAAAAAAAAAAAAAAAAAAAAATTAAGAGAGTACAGGATCTGGAACCAGATAGTCTTGAACTCAGATTCAGCCTGTGTTGTTTAATATCTGTGTGACCTTGGGAGAGTTCTCATAACCTGATTTCCTTTTTCTACAGTGGGAGTAATAATAATGCCCATCTCATGGGGTTATTACGAATTGTAAATACAGAAAATAGAGTTTTAGGATTATGTTTAGCACATGGAAATGCTCAATAACTACTAGCCCTTATGATCATTGACATGGGAAAATGCTCATGATATACTATTAAATGAAAAGCAAGACCAGTAACTATGTATGCCATACTTTCATTTATATTAATAAATTATATATAATAAATACTTCCATAGAAAACTAAGTTTGGAATGATACCCATGACTCTACTAACAACCATGACCCTTAGGGTTAAGGGTTGAGGGGAAGCAAGATTGTCAATTTTTACTTTATTTACATTGGTGAAATTTTTGGTTTTTTTCTCCCAAGTTTATTAAAGTATAATTGCTAAAAATTGTGTGTGTGTGTGTGTGTGTATACAGCATACATTATTATTGCTTGATATATGTATGAATTTCAAAATGTTTAAATCAAGCTAATCAACATCTCTCTCATCACATATTTAATTTCTGTGTTTGTGTTGAGGCAATTTAAGATCTACTTTAGAGTCTATACAATAAGAGGAAAAGAATAAGGGGGAAAGATAACAGATAGGGTATAAGGGAGGATAATAGAGGGGATAGACATGATATACATTGTGGAAATCCACATTGGAATTTAATGCTTTATAAAATTAATATGCACTAATAAAATATTTTTAAAAGATCTCTTGGCAATTTTCAAGTATATACTTTTATTAACTATAATCACCTTGCTGTATGATAAATCTAAAGAACTTATTCCTCCTGTCTAACTGAAAGTTTGTACTGTTTGATCAACACTTGGCCCCTCCTTTTTAAGAACACACACATCTGAGCCAGTCATGCAGGCACATGCCTATAATCCTAGCTCTCTGGGATGGCCCACAGTTCAAGCCTAGCCTGAGCACCTCTCTGAATTAGTTAGACCTCTCTGGAGTTAGCTCAGTGGTTCTGGCGCCTGTCTTGCAAGCGCAAGGGTCCCAGGTTCAATCCCTGGTAACCACATACAACAATACTGGGCATGGAGACTCACGCCTAGAAGCAATCAGTACCACATTCCACAGTGCTGGGCATGGTGGCTCACGCCTGTAATCTCAGCACTCAGGAGAGGCAGGAGGATTGCTGTGATGTGAGTTTGAGGCTGAGCTCAGGCCCAGCCTGATCTACAAAGCGAGACCCTGTATCAAAAACAACAACAACAAAAATTTAAAAAAATAAAAATGGTCTGAGGACATAGCTCAATGCAAAGGCCCTGGATTCAAACCTCAATATTGGGGAACACAGAATTGAACCCCAATATGGCCCAATTGTGAGGAATAATCAAATGGGAACACAGCTTGATCTCTCCCGTTTCTGGAAAGACACATTCTGACTGGACTTAACATTTTTTTCTTTCTGCTAGACTCGCCATTCTTCTGATTCATCGAGCATACTGCCTGCTGACCCCTGTGCTTTCTGTATCCTGACAACTGTTCTGTATACAAACCTATGTTTGTACAAGTGCATTTTGGATTCCTTGTACTGCTTATTGCATTTCACAGAGGTCAGCCGATGCTCCAGCCTACCGAGATTGCTTTGGATCCCAACTCTCACATCCAATTTATTAGCTAGACCCTCTAGCTTCCCAGCATCCTCCCTTTCAGGGTGCATACCATCTGTCTTGACTTTCATGTACACACTCGGATAAGAATGGTGACTTGACTGGAATTGATGTAGAGACCTATGACTTGTCACTGGACATCCTGATCTGCATTATCAGCAGCCACTTGCTAGCTCTGGGGTCTCACCTGTGCTCTGTATTTCTTCACTTGATCTACAAAAAGCTCATGAGAGCCTAAGTCAAAAGCCTTGTTAAAATCCAGATGCATCCTGTCTACAACATTCTCCTGATCTACAAGCCTTATAACCTTATCAGAGGAGTAAATTAAGTTAGTTCTGCCATGACTTGTTTTCCTAAAGGCCCTACTTAGTGTTATTACTAAAAGAGATTTGATTTGAGTCCAATTGTGGTTTCAATTTAGACATATTTACTGTATTTCCCTACCTGCTCAGTGTCCCTCTCTGTCCCCCCAAGGCCTGCCTGGTGGCTGGAGGTAATTGGATATATAAATTCATGCAAAAGGTCTAATGGAAAACAAGGGCTTTATGTACTCTCTGCAATGTAGCAGCAAGAAAAAGTTGTCCAAAATTTCAAAATGTTGATGTGCATGTATTTATTTTGAATTCCAATTGCTAGACATTACATTGTGGTAGAAGAATGGTGTATTTTAGCTAGAGGGAGATTTGGATTACAACAGGAAGGTTCCCCATTTTATTCGTGACCTGAATATGGTAATGCAGGACCACATTAGTTTCTTAGGGCTGTTGTAACCAATTACAACAAACTTTGTGGCTTAATTCAATGGAGATTTATTATCTCACAGTTTGGAGGCCAGAAGTCTCTTAGTAGTTTCACTGGGCTAAGACCAAGGTGTTGGCAGAGCCAACTTCTCTCCAGAGGCTCTAGGGGGGAATAAGTTCTTTGCCTCTTCTAGGTTGTGATGGCAGCTGCTACTTCTTGGTTTGTGGCTGCATTATTCCAACCTCTACTTCTGTGAGCACACTGCCTTCTCCTCTTCTTCTTTTTTTATTTTTATTTACTTATTTTTTGGTACCAGGAATTGAGCTCAGGACCTTGCACTTGCGAGGCAGGCACTGAAACCACTGTGCTAAATCCTAGGGCCTCCTCTTCTCTCTGGAGTCTCCCACTGACTAGATCTCATATGGACCCTTACAATCACATAGACAACCCAAGCTAATCTCTCTGCTTTGGGAAGCTTCATTTCGTCGCATCTATAAAGACTCATAGAAGGTAATATTCGCAGGTTCTGGTGATTAAAACATAGAATGGGTGGGGGTTGTTATTTAGCCTAGCACAGGACTGATGCCAGATGACTAATGCACTCCCCTGCCAAGCTTTCTTCAGCCCCTTAGGTTGCCTAATTATGAATCATAATAGAGAAAAGCAAAGTCCTACAGGAGGCCCCACTAGTGTTCTCCTCTTCTGGCCTGGTGGCATGTTCAGTGGTAGATCTGTTCGTGTACATCCCAGGTCCTGACCATGCACACCCTGAATCCACTCTTGAAATTAATCCTTGTGAGTTTTCACTTATTTGGGTGGCTTTTGGCCTCCACAGTATAACTGCTGATGCAGGGTGAAACTTTAACTGGGGAGGGACTGGTTGGCTGATCAATAACATTTGTCTCTTGGGCTGGCAGTGAGTGCAGAGGAGCCATTTATGCAATCTAATTATTATATCAAGTGGGGGATGCAGTATGTTTTCCAGATGCCATTTGGCACCTGGAGAGCTGTAAATCAGCACTAGTATATCAAAAACTTTAATATAAACCATTGATTAGATTCATTGATCCCACCCACTCCCCCTCCCTTGAGATCTTATTTTGGTTTAGAGTGAAATACAAAAGATTTGCTTTACCTCTGTTAGCCACTGTGTTCCGACAGGAGCTCCAATTGATTAAATGTCTTTTAGAATTAAATGCACTTAAGGAACAATGCTCATTTCTGAATTGTTGTCCCTTTTCCTGACCTTGTATCATTTAAAATATCCGTGGCCCACGGGACTGAGATCTGGCCTCCATAGGAACCGGAAACAGGCAGGAGGGAAGCGAAACACACAAATGCAGCCTGAGCCCATGAAATAGGTGCTCAGAGCTTTCCATGAGGCTCTGTGATCATGGCTGCACTCTGTTCCTTGGTGTTCAAGCTCTGTAAGCCCCAACAAAGGCTTATTTTTAATTATTCTTTTGTCAGTAACCAAGTAATCTGTTGGGTTTAGCCTCGTCTGAATTTGGTGTCCTACAGCAAAAGGAAAGAGGACGCTAAGCTTCCTGAAGAGTTTTATCATGTTCCCTTTTCCTCTTGTTCCCTTCCCACAAATACTTCTCCTTCTTTTGGACAGATCCCTCTAAGGTCTTTCCTAAGTGACAACGCCTTTTTTGTTCCACAGCTGGAGACAAAACCTAAAATTTAGCTTAATCCAGGAAGACGGATCACAGATATTTAAATTTATACTAAGAAGTGAATGACTACTACCACTGCCACTATTACAGACTCTTATATGGTCTTAAATTAGGAAAGGACATCACACCTGTGAGTGCAAACTCCTTATTCTGAGGAAAGAATTGAAAATTGATTAGCAAATACTTTTCTAAAAGTATTAATGGGGGAGCATTGAAGATAGATATTTCTTTCTTTTTTTTTTTTTTAACCATTTGTATTAAGGGCCAGTTCTGGAGTATTACAGAGCCAAGTATTACAGCCGGTCAACCTTTAAAGAAAGTAAAGGTGTCTATCACCAAAGCTCAAAATATATCCTTCCTTTGTCTCTGTCTTGGTGGTATCCACCAAATGTATCTGACTTTTCTCTGTCCTCTTAGCTCCTAGGACAGTGCCTGCCTCATAGACAGCACTCAGCCAGTGTTTGATGAAAGACTCTCTCCAGAAACAGGGAAGGCTTTTCACTGAGCCCCCTCCACCACTGTTCTCTCACTCTGCTTCCTGGGTACACACTGTTTAAATAGCTACTCATGTTAGGGGCTATCTTTGGGCAAAACTAATAATTGCATCAATGGGTAGAGGCTTAAGTGAAGCCTACGTAGTTTACTCATGGATGAAACCATAATTCCATCACTGCCACTAGTTCTACCACTTTATTCTTTCCCTTTGCTGGCTCACCTGCACTCACCTGCAGGGGCTGGGCCCGTGCATGGCTCCTGGCCCCCAGCATGCCTACCTCTTGTTAGGCTGCTGCCTTATTTAGGTCCCACTGCTTATGTCTTCTGGGTTCGTGGCCAAAGTTTCCAGTCAGGGATGACAATGGCGAGACAAGGCAGCCCTTAAAGCAGGACTATTCATCGGTCTCAGATAGAAACAAGAAGCAGCAGCTGGGCCCACTTCTGTTGGCTGATGGCTCAGCATTGGATGAGAGTTGGGAGAGTCTTCAGTTGGCCCGAACCAATGAAATGGAGCCAAAGACACAGTTTCTGTAGCCATTAAAGAGACACTTCCACCTGTGATTGGCCCCAGAGTACTTCATTCAGGACTCTCTCATTGGCTTGGAACAGCATGCTGGCAGCCAGGTCACCCTGTGGGGAGCAGGCACCTACGCAGACATGCAGCTGGGCACAGCCTGCTGCTGGGAAAGCAGGGGAGAGGCAGATAGAGGAGGAGGTCTACCAAGAGCCTCCCTCTGCTTAACTGGTGACATCTTGAGGGTCCATCCATTTCTCCTTTCTGGGCCTTTCCCCTCAGGCTGGGCCTGCTCGCTGTTCTGGTCCCATTCCCCCACAGGACTTCGATTCCCAGGTATGGTGGTGACTGGCAACACAGGGTAAGATGTAGCCTTTTCTCAGAGTTATTTGCATTGTCGTAAATGGTTCCTGAAATCTGAGAGGCTGTGATGGTCCAAAGAAATCATAGGTTCATAAAATCCTGGTGTCCAAAGGGAATTCTGATAGCTCCCACTTTATAAATTAGGAAGAGAACTCAGGTGAACTCTGGGATGTAATGGACTTTGGTCAATCATATAGCTTGTGAGTGGCAGGTCTCTTGACCATTAGCAAGGGCATTTCAGAATCATCACAAATGAATTGCAAACTATGGTATTTCATGTACCCTTCTACTCTGTGAACCGCAGGTTTTCTGCCCCCGGGAAACTCTTACTTCTCCTGGGGAGATCTTCAGAGCATAAATATAGCTTAATCAACTTTCCCAACATATTTTTAACTATGCCTTCAATAGATGAAGAAAGAAGCTTATACCATGGGCTTTTTCGTATTATTTAGTCTCTTCTTGTGATTACCAACTCAGTAGTGAATTGACTGTGGCCAAGGCTCTACAGTCATGTAACCAGCTGTCTACTTAGGAAATAGCCCAACTAGGGCCTCTGGCCACCAGGATCATGATGTTTGAGCCATTATTGTTTAAGATGCAGAAAAGAAGCAAGTCAATTACTAAATGGCAAAAGGTTTGATCCTAAGCTACTGCCACATTGATATGAGTGCTTCGTTCTTCATGTATTTATCCTTCAAACTCACTTTAGGTTAGAGAAACTGGGTTTATTTGTTCACATGTAAGATGAACCTCTGGAAAGTCCTGAAATCCTGGCCCTGGGGTAGCTGTATATCATCATCAACAACAAAAAGGATAAAGAGATTTTAGCTTCTCAATATAGCTTCTCCTCATTGCTTCTGTTTTCTTGGTGCTTCAGATTCTCCTCTCTCTCTCTCTCTCTCTCTCTCTCTCTCTCTCTCTCTTTCTTTCCCCCATCCTCTACAGGCCAGTTTAAATCGTATCTTTTCCCAGAGGCTTCCCTTTCTGGTGTGGCCTACATCAATCTCTCGCTTTTTGTATTCTCACTGTCCGTTCAGCCTATTCCCTTAAATGACATTGAACTATATTCCATTTTGTATTTCTCACCACTGGTTTCATTTATATCAGTCTCATCTTCTCAGGCAGCCTATAAGTTCCACAAGGGCAAGGCACACATTGTATACTTGCTAAATGTGCCCACAATATCTGGTGAGCATTCAAATTAAAGTAGACTCATACCTTTTGTAATGACCTGAGAAATGATCCCAATATGCTTAAGAGTGTAACTCAAGATGCAAAACTCTGTGATCACAATTTTATAAAGAGAAAGAAAATAAAAGCAAGCTGGCAGGAAAGAATTACACTCAATTGTGGAAAAGTTGAGGTGATAAGTGAGTTTAATGTTTTTATATGTTTACCTGATTTACCAAATTTTCATCAAGGACTATTATTACTCCTATAGGAAACAATAAGAATTATTTGAAAGATAATCGTAGTCATAGGTACAGAAAAGTAGAACAAGAAGAAATCATAGAACTCATGTAAGTTCTGTTCCCTTGTTTTCAAGGTTGAAAAGCCTGGGGCACTGTGTGGGAGATACAAGCTGATAACTCATAGTCTGTGCCTACTAGGAGCAAACAACACAATGTCCTGGAGCTCTGAGGTTGAACCAACTTCCTAACCTTCTTGAAACCCACCTGCTCCGCTGGACTTCCCCTCTAGGCTTTCTGGTACTGAAAGTGGCTGTGTGGTTTTGTCCTGCTGAGTTTCTCATGATTCCTTGGAGTTTCCTGGGTGGAAAAGCCTGAAGGTTTGGCTTTGACTCATGCTCTACTCCCTTTCTAGTCTCCTCTAAATCTTCCTGCTTTTTTGCTTCTGGACCTCCCAGCACAATAGGACATAGCTCTTGTGCTCCAAGGTGACTGGAAGTGAAAAACACCTCGCTCTACTCTTACCTAGAATATAAACTCATGACTTTTAAGTACTTGCTAAGAAAGGAATCTCAAAATGGTTGCTATTTGACACCTTTACAAACTCAGGCTAAGAGCAATACTAGTGAAAGAAGATCACCTACAAGAGATGCACATAGCCCACTCATTCCTTTCAGGCTAGACCCAACACGATAGCCATAGGTACTAGCCATGTGCATCACCCCTATCTATTTGGGTCTACTGCACCCACAGCCAGGGAGAAAAGCTGGCTGTATTCATGCAAAAGAGTAGCCAGTGATTGGCTCCAGGGTGGCCATCTTATCCAAAGTGGGCCACTTGTGATTTGGTAGCAGACCTATGTGGTAGATTTTTCTAATAGTGCTCCTCTTGTGAGCAGCAGAATCAACATACTCATAATTGTATACTCTTGGTGAATGCTGTGAGCACTCTTGTAAAAGGCTCTTGGTCACTACTGAGGAGAAGAAACATGTAATGCACTGCATTCCTCCATAATTCCACCCATTAACCAAACACTGGGCCTCCACTATGAACCACCAATTTCTTCTTTTCACTTTTCAAGCCTCAAAACTCCCCAAACCAGAAACTTTCTTATAGGTTTGATATTAAGCTTATTTAGCTTGTATCACAACACTGATAGCCTTTCTCAATTTAGTGTGAATATTCATATATTTCATGGTAGCAATATTAATGTATTTGACTGTAGGGAGCTATGCCACAACCTGCTAAAGGTATACTGTGAGATAGGTAAACATAAGCATTTGGCACATGATTATCCTGATAAGTTAGAATTCTAAAACGTATGTGCCCCCCACCCCCCGAACTTTACATAATGCAAGTTAGCACGAAAGTCTGCTGAATATCTTACCTGAGTTGGTCAGGAGCAGAGTAAGCCTCAGACTGAAAGGAGTAGATGTTCAAATCTTTAGGGAGGAGGGATTGTTGAGGTTCCAGCCAAGAAAATCCAGCTAGGTCATTCAGCCATTAGTCCGAAGGACAAGAACAAGGCTGCAAACAGAAGATAAACTTAGGAGAATGACAGATTTGAAACAGTTTGAGAATAAGGCAAATGAGCAGGGTCTAGGTCACAGAAGGGACATGGTGTTTATTACTCTAGTCAATTGGCTGACACCTATTAGGGGTGAGTTTGGGCCAGGCTGGGTTTATAGATAGGATATTGTGGCAGAGAGATACAGAGGAAGACTGAGAAATAATCTCTGCCTTCTCTTTGCCCAAAGGCTAAGATCCTGAAGGGATGGATGGTCTGAGACAATAATTTACTTGGCTTTTTCCTACCTCTATATTCTTAAAAGGTTTTCAGAAAAAATTAAAATTGCCCACACATAAAAAGTGTAAAAGTAATAATGTACAACCTATTCAGTAAAACACCTGTATTAACTGTTATTCAGTTCAGAAAATAGAAAATTATCAGCACAACTGATGTGCAACTCATGCTCCCTATCCTAATCAGGACTCCTTTCTTCCCTCCTAAAAGAAAACAACTGCAATATTCTGACTTTCACATAAAATCACTCTCTTCCTTTTATTTACCTTGTACACCTTGGCATTCTTAAACACTATAGTTTTGCCAGTTACCAACTTTAATACAATCATTCAATATGTGTGCACTCTTTGGTGTATGGCTTCTTTCACTTGATATTATGTTTGTAAGTCATCCATGTTGCTGCATGAGGGTTATATTATTCCTTCTTGTTGCTATATAATATTCCTTTTGGTGACTATGTCACAAGTTATTTTTCCTTTCTATAGATGGGTATTCAAACACTTCCTGTTTGGGCAATTAAAGCTAACATTACTATTGATATTTCTGTTTGACTTTTGGTGTATATGTGCCTGAATTTCTGTTAGTGGTGACATTATTAAATCATAAGATCTGAATATGTCCCATTCTGGTAGATACTGCCAGTTTTCCTTAGAGTATAGCAATTTACACTCTTTCATTGTGCCAAATCATTATCAACACTAAATATCATCAGATTTAAAAATTTTAATTATCTTGGTGGGTGTGCAGTGGTATTTCACTGTGGCTCAATGTGTAATTCTCCCATGACTAATGAGGTTGAGCATCTTTGCATATGTTTATTTGCCTTTTGCATATACTCTTTTGCACAATTCCTATTTAAGTCTTTTGTCCATTTTTCTTGCAGACTGTCTTTTTCTTATTTAGTTGTAGAAGTTCTTTACAGATTTTTAGATATAAGGTCTTTTCGTTAAAAAACAAAAAACAGGCAATACAAATACATTCTCCGGTACTAAGCCTCCTCATTTAATAATCATCGAGTCCCATTTTCTCAGCCTAATTTCCATTAGGCTTTTCTGGTTCAAATGACCCCAGACCACAGGAGGCACCTTATTAAGGCTACAGAGATCTGACTTCTAACTTTTCCTTCCTCTTCCCTCTCTCTATCACTCTCTGTTTCTCTTTCTTCCTCCATTCCTTCAAATCTTGCTCTTTTTTTGGGTGGGAGTGCTTATTATTTAGATTTTCCGTATGCCACTAATAGGCCAGGAAATATTTACTCTGGGAAGAACTGGGAGATTAAATAGTTCTCTCTTCAATGTTGAGGAATCAGAAGCTTAAAGAAATTAAGGAACTCACCCAAGACCACATGGCAAGTTAGTGGCTACACTAGAACTAGCTCTTGGGTCCCTTGCATGTATATTCCAGCCTTTTCCACCCCACTATGCTCAGAAAGATCAGGGCACTGCAGAACACTGACCGGAGTATTTTTCCCCTTTGAAAATAAGTGCTGCCTGTGTCTGTGTAACAACGTAATCGGGAGAGACTATGGCGCATGCCTGTCTGGACCCAGGTTGAGAGATCACATCACCTCTGATACTTTCCCATCTCGTGGCTGTCAAAGCCTGAAGGACAACAAATGGCTTGAGTAATGAGATGAGTTAAGATAGTGTCTCCCACGCTGAATTATGTGCCAGTTCCAGGACTCCAGGATTCTGCCACAATCCATTTACACAAGAAATTAAATTGAAGATCGCAATGTAATATTCATATATTAAATCCTGGCGGACAATCAAAGTAATTAAGGCCAAATGCTCTGAATCATCCTGTGGCATCACGAACATTCTATTGCTGGCTTTTTAGAAGGACTTATTTCTACAACCAATTATCTTGGAAATCATTAAGGCTCCTTTGGAATGTGAGTAATTTGAAAGGCACCACAGTACCCAGTATCGCTCAAACCCTTTTGCCCCCAGAAAAGAAGAATTTCTGCTAGAGAGGGGTGATGGGTATGTGGTGAAAGGCTGATGTGAAAAAACTAGAATTAGGGGATAGGAACCTGTCCTAGATCATACTTCTCTCCTATTGTGTTTTTCAAAACAAGTGTTATATTTCATGCTAAATTGAAGCAGTTAAACCAAAGCAAACTATTGGGCTAATCCCAGCCACAAACTGATCTGCTTGTTGTGTGGCTTTGTGGCTTTACAGAGGAGGACTGTCCTTCAGACCCCCCCCCCCCGGCTGTGCCCAGCCACGGGTCCCTTCACCCATTAAAGGTTCTTTCACTGTCACCATTGGCCCCAGTTCTTCTCAACTGCCCTTAATCCACATCTCTGCAGCAGCAATCACCACGAAGCCCTAAAGTTCTCTACTGATCTCTCTTCTACTGTGTGAGCCCTTCGAGGGCGGGGTTTGTCTGAACCTTTTCAATGTCCCTGCACCTGTCTCAGGGCATGAATCACAAAAGGTGCCTGGTATACGGCTGGTGGGTGTAGGAAAGGAAAGCCTACATAAGCACAAGAATGAAGGAGTCAAAGAATAAGCCGATCCACTCACACAGATATATCTCTGATTAGGAATGTGAGGGTTAGTGCTGTAACAGCATCAAGGAGAGGAATTAATCCTCCCCCTCCTCCACTAAATGCTTTAATTCTCTCTAAAACACAATGCTTTCAAACCATCATCAACAAATAAAACCTTGTCACCGAGAATGTGTAACTAGAAGATAAACAGAAAGTATTAATTTGTATGTTTCAGAACTGTTCTTAGAAAACAATCCAGTTATTTTACCTGAACTAATTACAAGAGTTCTGTGCATCTTGAGTACTGCATATGAAAACAGATCCCTGATTCATCTGTTTTGCCAGTGGGAATAATTAAAAGTATGCATATACAGTAATATTCCTCCCAAATTATTGCTTCTCATAAATATTTATCCATAGCCTAACTTTGTTGATGCTGCATGGCATCAATATTACTTGATTTATTTACCTCCTATACTGCCTCTCCAACTGCACCCCAATTCTGATTTCACAGATAAGGTCTGTGAGAGACATTTGACCCTTATCTCATTCATGGCTTTATCCCTAACTCCAACACAGAATTTGACACAAAGTACTCACTGCAGAATGAATGAATGAATGAATGAATGAATGAAAGATAAATGAATGGATGAATATGTAGGGTGGCAGAAGCACTAAGGAATGTTACTCATTTCCAAAGTATGGCTGCATGAAGTAAACCCTACTCATTTCTCTTTGTTATCACTTGGCTTCAGCATCCTTGAGCTCTTAGGCCAACCAGCGCTACCTTCCAAACAGTATGTCCCTTTACAAGGCAGTTGTCTCACTCCCCTCTGTACCTGGCACCAGCCAGAGTGGGTGGCACATTCTGTGTCGCACCAACTGCCACCTGTGGCTCTCCTGGGAGGGCCTCTTGTATCTGCATGTTTTTTGTCATCCTAGGTCTATAGATAGTGTTAGAAACTACGCCAAGAAAATATTGATACTGCGCAAAATCAATACACCGGGGCCACCGCTAAATATTTATTGGGGCAGACAGTGACGCCATGTTTGCCCAGAAAATTCAATCAAGTTCTGTTCAATTACTGTGAGTTTAGATTTGAGTGAATTAGCTCTTAGTCATAGAATCTCAGAATGTCAGAAGTGGAAGGACCCTAGGAATTCATCTGGCTCGGTGTAACCCGTAGGTTTCCAAACTGTTCTTTAGTGAGCAACACTTTTCATCCAAGGAAATATTACAACACTCCTCTCCTTCAAATGAGGGCATATGTCCCTGGGCTTGACCTCCCCCTCTCATCTGCTTCAAACTGCAAAGGAGAAAAAGCAAGTTCACTGAAGTCTGAAAGAGCCACAACACAGTGGGGGAAAGGTCAGGGTCTTGGAGCAGGAGTCCAGGCAGGCTCTGAAGTTATCTTAACCACAGGCCCTGAGAGTTCACCAATTCTGCTTATGTCGGAAGGGACATTTGGTTAGTCGTTTAACCTGGGGAGGGACATCTGGCCCTCCATATTCCTCCCCATGAAGTGAGGAGATGACTAATAGAAGTGAATGTACTTAAATAAAAACATTGTTACCAACCAACCCGTCTTAAACTCAGAGAGAAACCCCAAGGGCAGAGGACACAGGAAGGCAACTGTCCTTTATTTGGGTACTTCCTAAAGACTAGAGAAGAGGAGCAGCACTAGGCCTGCACCTCCCTCTCCCACCCTGGCTATGGTGCCTGTCTCTTCACATGCCCTTCTTTTCTTGAGCTGCTCTGGCACCTTCAGAAGCAGCGTATCCAGCTGCTTGTAAGTACTGCCTGTGTCCACCTGACTTTCATTCAGGTCGGTCTTGTTGACATTTGTCTGCTGTGGGCCTATTACAAATCTTTTAGCATTGATGCAGCCATTAGTTCCACTTTCATGTGCCTATCTGCCTCCAAAGGTGTCTGGTAATGTGTGCGCGCCCGTGTGTGCATATGCGGTGTGTGCACATGTGTGTGTGTGCATGTGCACATGTGTTCTTTTATGTGTACAGATCTCCATATCTGCAGTCTTTACTTCAGCACGTGTTTGTCTCTAGGTTTCTTTTTCTGCTTTCAGTGCTTAGCCTTACAAGAATGCCTCGGCAACATGGCGAGACCTTGTCTTAATTATACATAGTACATGGGGATGTGTCTTGGTGTGAAGGCTGTGGGTTCAACCCCCAATACCACCTTTAAAAAACAAAACATCACTTTGAAACCATGTGGGCCCTGCAGCCAAAAAACAATAGACATAAGAAGTGGTGAAAACACATTGGATCCCTTTGCAGACCACACGCTGTTCTCCCATGCTTCTCAAGTGTAGTCATTCATACTGTTTCTGCATTTATATTGTTCATCATCATTCCATTCCCACTGCTTTTTCTTTTACTGTGTCTCTGGTGGTTCTATTTTTTTTTCTGATCTCTGTATCTATTTCTTATTTCCCTAATTTCTTTATTTCTCCCCTTTTCTTCTGTTGCTGTTTATTTTCTCTCTAAATTTATCTTTCTCCATATAATTTCCCTTTTTTGTTTTTTTTTTCCTTAAAGAAATTTTTTCTGGATCTGTTTTTGTTTCTCCATCTTTTCTCTCAGGTCTTCTTTTTGTTCTGTTTCCTCTTACTCTGGTGACTCTTTTCTGTGCTTCTTTATTTTATTCAGGGTCCTCCTCTTCTCTCCCTATCCCTCTTTTATTATCCCTGTCTTTCTTCAATTCTTTTCTTCTCTTTATCATTCTGTGGCCCACTCTTCTTACATCTCCGACAGTAGCTCCTAGTGTACAAACATGTCTGTCTCTTTTGTCCTTTGTTCTCCCCAAACACGCTCTGAGAGGCAGGAGAGGACAGGAGTGACCCTTTCTGCCCAGTGCTGGGCTGTGGGCAGGTAGCTCATCAGCAGTCTTCTGGCTCACAGGGGGGAGGGACTGCTGCAGCTCCCTGGAACCTAATCTGGCCATCCTCGTTCCCGCCCCCAGGCCCTTGTCTGCAGTCACACTGTGACTCCAGCTGCTTGCATTCCTGGCACGTCCCTTGCAGAGCAATGAACCCCCAGGTGCAGAGGGAGAATTCATCAGCAGCCCGACAGGGCTAACGATTTACTCCTGAGAAATAATCCATATCCGGATAATGGATCACCTCTGACTCCCTGAGACCATTTGTCTTGGCACTTAAATGGCACCAGAATCCAGGGACAGAGCCAGGACTGTATCCCAGGTTCACTGGTGAATGAATAGGCTGGAATAATAATGTTAAGGATTGTGATAAGAAACACTTTGAATGTGCACGGTGCTCTTAAGCTCTATAAATTTGAAGAGTCCTATAGCCTGTCACTGGCAGAAATGGGCAGAAAACTACTTTCTGACTTCCTGAGACTCTTTCTTCTGAACACAACATGGCTTTTCAGTCTTTTGGTCTCACTGTTGGTTTTTAGTGAATAAATGCGTACATGAAGAAACAATATAATGGAGGGCTTCGTACAACTGGGTTTGAATCGTGCTTCTTCACTAGTCAGCTGTGTGCCTTGGAAAGATCACTTACTCTTTCAGAACTTCGACTCTTTTTCTCCATAAAGTAGGGATCTTCATAACCCTTCCTCAGAGTACTATTAAGAGGATGAAGAGAGTTTATCCACATAAAGTGACTGTGATAGTGTTTGGTGCATAATAAAAGCTCCATGAGTGTTAGCTACCATTATTACTACAGCCTGCCTCTTCGCAGGATGCTAAGCGAACTCATACAAATGCATGAGAAAACTGGTCTAGAAGAGAAGAGATAATTGATGAGCTGGCTTTCACAGAAGTGTCCCTGAGGCTGATGTTGGGGGGAAGGGCCCTGGGATTCTGTGGTGGGAGGAGCTACGACTTTGGCCGCGCCTAAGCAGGTCCTGCCGGCTCTGGAAAGAGGCAGAGAAGAAAAGCCCTTGGGCGCCTGTCTTCAGACCTCCAGCCTGTTTTATTACTCAGCCAGATCAATTGCTGGCTTTAAATTCTAGGTAGTAAAGATTACCCTTTTCAGATGCTCAGTTGTCTCTGTTTCCCTGGGGCAATTTCCTACTTCAAAAGCTGGACAGAGAATTGTTTCTTCGGGGGGAATACTGAAGCCTAAAAAGGTTGTTTTTTGTTTTGATTTTTTTCCCCTCAGAAGGCCAGCACAAACTAAAAATAATGAAATCTTGGGCAGAAGTCTTTGTGTAAATGGAAGTTCACTATACAAACATGAGTGATTATTAATATTCCCAATAATAACAGTAACACCCAGTGTTTAGAGCTTATTCTACAGAGCTCAGCTCCTAGAGGCTGACGCATCGTCTGAGATGGTGAGAAGCATCCCCAGGGTCCATTTGCATGCGGGATCTCAGCCCATAGTCTTCTCCTTTCCCGGGACCTCAGCCTCCCAGAGTCACACACATAATTTAGACTTCAGTGAAATGATTCTGACGCTATTGAGGCTCCCTGGAGAATGGATGCTGTGCGGAGGCGGGGAGTGTGGGCTCCTGACTTCAAGCGGCAGGAAAGCGAGGAATTGATACATCTCCTAAGCACCAAGTGCTCAACTTCTTTGGAGATGAGAAGGGTTTTGTTAAAGCCTGATGGTTTATTAATAATTCTCTCCCCTGCAGCGAGCCCCATGCTTATCAACTGACAAGTATTTAGTGAAGACCCTCTGTCAGGGATCTAAAGAGGTTCAGTGGAGCTGACAAGGCCGCTGATGAGACAGACCACAGACAAAGATTACTGACGGTACAAAGCAGTCTGCCCTTCAACAAAGAGATGCAAGCGGCTGAAGCCAAGTGAGAAAAGAGTTAGGAGACTTGACGCCACTCAGTTTTTCTGAGCCTTGGTTTCCCTGTCCTTTTAGAAAGGCAGCATGACATCACTGAAAAAACAAAACAAAACAAAACGTTGACTTTGGAGTCAGACCAACCCGACTTGAAACTTCAATTAGTTTACAAAGTAACTAGGGGTTGCTGAACAATTGCACTTATGTAAGGTGCAATTACCGTAGGTGCAGACTGGAGTATAATCACAGCCCCTATCGCATAAGGTTGTGTTGGTCATTAAAAGAAAGCATACATGTGCAGCACTCGGTGTGGAGCCTGGCGCTGGTGGTAAGCGCTCAATAATCATTTCTTCTTATTATAAAATGCAATGGGACAATCAGAGAATGTGCAGAAATAGAAAGCCTTTTTTTTTTTCCTTTTCAGCTCTTTATATGCCTGACATTAAATTTCACAGAAATACAAGCCAAAAAGCTTATATATAAACAATAATTATAATATCACTCCATAATACCTTTTATATGGCTCTCCAGTATTTCTCACTAGATTGCGTATGATCAAATTTACAGAACAATGAAAGACAGAGGAACCAAATTATATACTTCTTGTGATCTCAGACTTCTCTCTGAGCTTCAGTCTTTCCATCTGTAGAATGTAGCTAAGAACACCTATTTCACAGTGCTTTTGTAAAAATTAAATTAAAATGTGTACAAAGCACTTGGCTCAGAATAAGCAGAAAACAAATGTCAGCTCCATTCCACTGCTTTCATCTTTAAAAACAGGAATAAGAAAGAATCAACTGCACAGGGCTATTATGATGATGAAGTCAAGTAAATATACAAGGAATGCTTGCAAACTGTAAAACCCAATAATAGGCATTACACAAGATTTGTTATTTATCAGGCACCGTGCAATTAACAAATGTTAGTCAATTAAGTTAACATTACTTGAATGTCTACACGAAATGTTAATTTAGGTTCTGTGAGTGATCCAGAGAGACAAAGACCTTTGTGCAAGAATCCAGCATTAAGGGAAGGCCTTGTGGGATGTTTCCTTTGTGGGCAGCAGTGAAGAGCACAGAGTGGGGAAGAGAAATAAGAAGGGAGAATTCTACTGCAGTACAAGTTTCCATAAACAGAAATCCACAGTGTGGGATTCACTAGAGAAGGCAGAGCTGATAAGACAAATATGTGTCCCTTGGATTAAGTCTCTAAAAGAAATATTGGTAATTGTGCAGAGAAGCCAAGTGTACATATGTATTGTGCAATGCGTGAGCCATCTTATTGTGGACAAAGAGTGTGTGGGGGAAAAGAGGAGAGTACTCTACACTTTTCTCTCTAGAGCACTCAGGATTAAAGCTGAGTAGTTATACACTATGGAGTACTAGTCTGCCATGAAGAAGGACAGCCTTGAGTCATTTGTACGAAAATGGATGCACCTTGAGACTATCATAGTAAGTGAAATAAATCAGACACATAGATTAAATATCACATAAATATCACATGGTTTCTCATATCTGAAACTCAAAATATAGAGAACAAAATAAAAGCTAGATAATGGTAGTATGGAGATAGATCTCTTGTAAAAAGGAAAGAAGACCAAGAGATGGAGGGAGAGAGGAAGGGAGGAGTGAAGAAAAGAATAATTAAGATGTGTTATGTGCTTGTGCCACCTCTCAACAAGGAAATATGTGCCACAAACATGTACTAATAAAAATAAAAATTGAAAAGACTGAGGCTGAGAGGGGAAAGCTAGAGCAGCACTCAAGAGGAGAGGAAAGCTGCTTTCCTATAGGAGCATTTCAGCAGCTCTGAGGGCCAACAGGGAGAATAAACCCATAGGGAAAAAAGGATGAATAAGCAGGTTATTGAACAGGCACACATCTATGGCTGTCCCACCCTGAACGTACTCGATCTCGTCTGAACAGGCACAAGAAGAAATTGGAGAGATGAGACCTGGGAAGTTCTACCGAGAGAAGCCAGGCTTTTGGTCAATAAGGAGAAAGACACCTGTGGGGCATCAAATGCTGCCAGGAGAACTGAGAACTGTCAGGGAGCCACTGCATCTAGATTTGGGAAGCTATGAGGCCTTCTGTAGCTGGTGTGGAGTGGGAAGAGGTAAAGGAGTAAGTGGATGCCAGAGACCACACACTGCCAAAGCCTTGTACCCCCAAAGTCGGGGAGAGATTTGGAGGAGATTAAAATGTGCATAGTCGGAGGGGAGGACAACAGAAGCTAAAGGTACAACTTTCTCTGCTGGCTGAGGTAGTAGCAGCCAGAGGGACTGAGCTCTGGAACATCAGTGATGAGGGCTAGCCCCAGAGAAGGTCGATTTTTCATCCTTTGAGGTGAGAGAGAAGGACAATAAAAGAGTGGGGACATGGTTCTGCACTCGGCCTGAGAACCTGATCTTGGACACTAATGTCACCACACGCCAGCCTCATTTAAAGGGCATCTCACTGCTGCTGAGTAGACTTGAGAGACATTCTCTGAGGACAGCAGTGTATGTAGCTTGAAGGATAAATTGTTTTGTTCCATCTTGATAAAATTTCCACTGCAAAGCTGGCCTTGAAGGCAGTCAGTGTCCACAACCACTTAGAAACTTGAACTTTACTATTATTATCTGGGGGCACACAGTTCTATAATCTAGCCAAATCCTTTCTCCACTGAGAGCAAGAAATTTCTTGAACTTAGCCTTGTCTTCAGCCCTTGGACATGCTCATGCAGCCTCATGGATATTTCAGATAACCTTCCAGCTTCTTGACCTGGCCCTAGCCACAGCCTCTCTTGGGCAGCTGCCTTCTTGGCTTCAACAGATCCGTCTCTGATGGCAGCTTACTACTCTGCCCTTTAGCACTTGGTTCGACAGGTTCTGATGTCTAGAGGGTGGAAGAGTGGGCTAGGTATGATCCCTAACTGCTTATAAATAGGAGAGGGTGCTGGGCCCCAGAAACCATGGGGGAAGGGAATGGGCAGGGGCCAGACCCAATGATGCATGGGACCTAAAGACTGCCCTCAACATCATTTATCTTTGGGCCGATTCTGGTGTTCACATACAAACCTCTAAAGTGCCTGGGATGGGGAGACACAAAGACAGAGGGCAAACAACTTACTAGCTAGGGGAGACTCAGACTGAATGCAGGCCAACATTGCTGTTGAAGGCTTAGGTTACTCAAGGATTGAGTTATAGTGGACAAAAACTTATTTACATTGAGAAATGGCAGTTAAAGAAGGAGATGATTAAAAGTGAGAGAAGCTATAGGCTCAGAAATGTCAGCAGTTGGTGTGCAAGAGAATTCCTTCCTTGCGGTTTCCTCTCCTCCTCCCATCTTCATCTTTGCTCACCTTTGCACTCCTCCTTCCTTCTCCTCTGCCCTCCTCCTGCTGGCTCCATCCCCCCACCAGAAGTTTCTGATGTGATTTCTCATGATCTGCAGTCAAATGTCATTAATCTCAACAAGCTCGCAAGGGTCCAGCTAAGCTATCCCATGAAGCAATTCTGCAAGCAGACAGGCCCGGGAAGCAGCAGGCAGACTGCTCTCCCACCCTCAGGGTGACAGCAGCTTACCCAATGAACCAGAGTGGCTGCCCCTAAAGTAATCAATAAATCACTTGTGGCCTAAGAGAGGTGGCAAACTCCCCAGAAAACACTGTTGAGGACGTTTTCTGTCACCTTCTCTGCCTCCAATGTCCATGGCGCACTAGCCGCTGGGGCCAAAATTGACTCCACTCCCAAGGTGCCATGCTCACACTGCACCTGGCCCTTCCCAGTTTCAGAAAGAGGTCATTCAGTTCATTGAGATGGGACAGGTGCCATCTTCAGGCACTTGGCTGTGCTCCCAGTAGCAGAAGTGTGGCTGGACCACAAATCTCCTAAGTACAAAGCTGGTCTGAAGAGAGAAAGTCCCAGGATAAGCAGATGACTTTTCAAGAACTCGAACTCAAGGTGGGATGGCATAATGGATGGAGCCCTGGACTAGGAGGCAGGATTTCTGGCTTCCAGTGCCATTGCAGCCACTAACTTGCTAGGAGATGCTGGGTAAGTCACTTTCCCTTTCTGGATCTTGGTGTCTCCCTTGTGATGTGAGAAAATTTGACTAGATTATCTCTGATGACACTTCCTGCCCTGATAAGTAAATTGAAATTGTAAAAGACCCACCATCTTTGGAAAACTTCCAACTCAATTTAGAATTCATCTGGGGACTTCCTTTCTAAGCATGGCTCTAATTTAGCTGCTTTGTCACTAAACCCTTCACCCTAAACTCCCATTCTGTACATGCAGCCATTTCCTGGCACCCGAGTCCATGTAAGATATCAAGAGCTCACAGGCCTAGCTTTCTGGTCCTGCTGAGTTAGCCCTTCTACGCACCAGCCTGTCAAACTTCTCAAATGGAACCCGGTGAGAAAGGAGGTGCCATTGGCATCCAGATCTTAACTCTGCCAGGTGAGGCGGCTGCTTAAAGGGAGACTCCACTCAATTTTTATTTTCAAACCTTTTTCCAGTTAAAAGGATGACATAATAAATAGTTATATAGTGTATTAAAACGTTGATCCTGTAAAGTTTGAGGGCAGAATGCTCTAGAGGCTGAGAAGTATGTGGGGAGGGAAGACTTGGAAAAGGCTAGCCAATTGGTACTAATTCATAGTTAAACAAGAATAAGATGTTCCAGGGTGCATCCTACCATCAGATGATTACAGATAATGATGATGTACTGTACATTTGAAAAGGTTAGAAGAAATAATTTTGAATGGTTTTATCACAAAGAAAGGATAAATGTTTGAGGAGATGGATAGACTTGCCTCCATTTGAACACTGCACAGTGTACAAACATGAACTGAAATATAACATGGTGTCCCATAAATATATTCAATTTTTATGTACCAGCTAAAATAAATTTAAATTTAAAATGTACATGCCCTTGTTAGCAATTTGCAACATTTATGTTCTCTCTGTGTCTCTGTGTCATTGTGTCTGTGTCTATCTCTGTCTTTCGCTCTGTCTGTTTCTCTCTGTCTCTCTCCTTCCCACACCATTTGGAAGCATATTGCAAAAATGCCTCTAAGTCCTAAACACTTTAGAATGCATATCCTAAAAGTAACAATGTTCTTAATTGGGAAAAATTTTCAGCCTTCACAAGTGCTGTGCAATTTTCAGCAAAGGAAAAGTCATCAGTCTCTGGGACTAGAAGTGCATAAGATCTCAAGACCAGGTGTAAATTGGGGTGTATGTAGTGTGAGAAGGAGGTGAGGACAAGAGGAGATGCAGTGATTCAAGTATAGTTTTTTTTTTAAGACAATGACCTTGTATAAGTCATTTCCTTTTGTCAAGTTCTTCATCTATGAAATAAAATAATCTCTGTTCCGCCGGCTTCCCAAAGCTGAATAAGATTCAGACTTGTAAATGTGTGAGAGCACTTTGGGAGCTGCCACGCGAATCATGCAGACAACTGATGTGCACAGAAGGTTTTCAAAGCTAGTGAAGTCCAGGAGCAGTACTTCTGTGCCCCGAGGTTGGACGTGTCCAGTAGCACAGGGACAGGGATGTTCCTTCCCCACACTGTTCCTCCCCAAACACTTGTTACTGGAAGGCATAAAATTTTCATCCAGCATGGAAATCTTAGTGACTTGAGTCCCTTTCAGTTTTTAAAAGGCACAAAAGCACTACAGTTCTCTCTACTTGTTTTTGATAACTTCATTTTTTTCATTGATTGTGGCACAAAAATAAAAGATTGCCTCCTCACTTTTTCTTATTTTTGACATTTTTTGTGTGTGCCCCCTTAATTCTGACTATTCTTCCTGCCTCGCCCTGTCGAGACTTGTAGAATTGCAAAATTCTCTCATCCTGCCTATCCCCTACCTCAGAGAACAAAATGCTCTACAAAATTAAGTGAGCATTTGGAAGTTTTAACTTGATTTTTTCTTTTCATTCAACCAGAGGGGTATGTGTGTGGGAGATGCACTTGTCAACTAAAAGCAATTTCTCTGCCTCCTTGGGGACTGAAGTGTAATCGTAGCTCTGTCTTTCTGATGTCAGGATAAAACTTGCATTTTCCTGAGTAGTGTCAGCACACTGACAGACAGCTCCTGGGGTCTAGCAAGGAGTACTGGAAAAGAACAGAGTGGGGGTCTGGAGGCTGGCCTCGGCTCATCTTTCCTCCCTTGGGCAACACTGGACTAGTCACTTATTTTGCCTTACTTTTTCTGACTTTTTTTTAAAAAAGGGGAATAATTCTCTCCATTTCTCTCTCATGAAAATTGTGCGAGGACTTTGTCAGGCTTTGATGATATAAAAATGCTTGGAAGGAATGCAATGATGGAAGAAAAAAAGTTGTATGGGAATAGTATATCCTAGGAATGGTACTAAATGGATGGAAAGGGACTTTCGTGTACAATTCTACTTGAGAAACGAAGAAACTGAGGCCCTTTTGAGGTATGAAAAGGTCCTCATGCTGCCTCACTGAGTCCCCATGATTTCACTGGTAGAATCACCATGAGCTCTGATAAATTCTTCCCAAATAAAATGCCGGGAGGCAGAGTCTTGAGGAACTGGGCTTTGCCAGAGTAAAAATATTCTCTGCTCATGCTTTGTGAACCTTTGGATAGGGGTCCTCATAAGGAAGTACAGGGAGACAATCTGCTAATTTCCTTCATGGAACAAGGAATAGATGACTTTATTATTTCCTTCCGGAAAATGCAGAGGCCTTTAGACAACCTACAGAGGCCGGTGAGCCGCGGGACTGAGAATCCCATTTTGGAAAGGCTAAGGTTGAGAAGCCAGTGTGTTCACATTCGGCAGGTCAGCCAGCAATTCAGCATCATTCCAGACATTTTACCTTGCAATATTCTGTTCTTTCTACTGTACTTCAATTGGCTTCTGCCTGATACAAGGAACCAAACAAATAGTGTGTTCACATGAAATAATTTGACTGGGAAGAGCCAGGTAGCCATATATGCAAGAATTCTCAGAAAGTGCAAATGGATAATTTGTATGGAAATGGCTCCTTTTGAATAAACATAGACCTTACCTGCAGTAAGGTTTCAAAATTGGGTCAATCTCTTGTGCTACTGACTTGTGGAGCTGAGTTCGGGAGCTCAGTCTCCCACCTGGCTGCCCCAGTGTTCCTTGTAGCTGAGGTGCAATGGGAAAAAATAGTGATGGAGAGATCCTTCCCTCCATATTAGTTTTTCTAACTTCAGGGGGCATAAGAGCCTGCATGGAGAGTCTTAAAAATGCTTTTATCGGTCCCACACTCACAGCGTCGTATCCAGTAGGACTGGAGTGGGAGAAGGGAGTGTGTGCTGCTATTGCGCACCCCAAGAGATTCTCCTGCACCTGGTCCAATGGATCATACCTTGGGAGACACTGACCAGAAACAAGGTTTAAGGACCTTCAAGATTTAGTGTTCCACTTAATTAGAAATTGCTTTCCTGAGTGCCTGGCATTCTTAGTTTTCAGAGAAAGAAAAGGAAATTGGCTACAGACCTCACAGTACACAGTGAGCTAAGTTAAGAGAAAGCTGGCTCTTACTCAGTTGGAGTTAGAACGGGCGGCTCTGGAAGCAGCCAGCTAGCCCTACAGCTTCAGGTCTTAGGCTGTCAGAGTGACAGCAAAGATGCCCACTGCGCCTCCTTCTCAGCCCCTTGGCATGAGGGGTTACAGGTCCAAGCTAGTTACTGATGAGGGTGCTAAGGAGCCCTGATATGCTTGGAAAAGAGAGGCTGTAATTTGTTAAGTGTCCCTGCACTGCAAGTGAATTCTGCATCTCCCTCAGACCAGCTTTCCTCAGCTTTTTCTTCGTCACCAAAGCCAGGCCCAAGACCCGGTGTGATCAGCACAGTCCGAACCTGCAGGGTCCAGTCATTCTAAGTAGCTTAGTCCTTTGTTCAGCAGAGACAAAGTTACAGATTGTTTTCTGTAAGTACTATGTTCTATCTAGCTCTAGGAAATAATATGTTTACTAAAGAAAAAATGAAAAACATTAAAATATGAAAATAATAAAGCAGTTAAAATTGCCTATAATTGAACTGCCTAAATACAACCTTGATTAAAATTCTAGTGTGTTTTCTATTAGACTCTTTTTCCTATGTATAAGCCTATTATTTATTTGTACTATCTGTACTGCAGTGTGCATATATTTTGCTTCTAGACTTTTTTCATTTAAAAGTATCATGTGTATCTTCACATTATCATATAATCTTTCCAGTTATGCATTTAAAATAATTGCATAATAATTCATTCAGTGAGTCAACATTATTTGCATAGCTCAATATCTGGCACCTGGAGGACATTTGATGAATATTTGTTGAATGAACTAAAGAACTGCTGGATGAATGCATTCCTGTATTGTGTGACATTTAAAGATTTGCAAAAGGAACTAATACTAAGTAATTAAGTGACAAAGTAGACAAGTCAAAGAAAAGGGAGAAGGAAGAACTGCCAGCTTGGTTATCTGTCTAACTACCTATCTATTTAGAATTCTGGGGTTCCCCCCACCAAAGAGTAATATATGCTTTATTTTGCATGAAGCTTGTTCATAACAGTTAATATCCCATTTTTCAGATGACGCAGCTGAGCCTTGGTGAGATCAAGTAACTCTCCCAAGATTCTAGACTATTATATAGAACAACTGACCTTCCCATTCAGGTTGATAAGCCCCTTAGCCTTGTTCCTTTACCACAGAACATTTAGTGAGATAAAGGCAATGAAGACAGAGAGGCCTACCATGGGTTCCACCTCAGGCAGAGCCACTCTAGAAGCATTATAAAAGTTGGTGCCGGTGCTGGATAAGCTCTGGGAAAAGGTGAGGCTGAGACTGCAGTATCCAACACCTGATGCCGGCTATTTCTAGATGTCAAACTTGTTTGGCTTGGATGACTGGGTATTTGTACAGCAGAAATTGGTAAAAGCTGGTCTGGTGAATGTTTGTTGTCTTTGATTGTTTTCAGAAAACTAGAAATGATTTAGAAATTGCTGCAAAAGGAAGGGAGCATGTTTCCCAGAAAGGAAGAAAAATGAGTGGAAGCCCTTTAAATTCTGACTATAGCTCTCCTTTGCTGAGAATTGTACACCAAAGCACAGTCAATTTTTCCATTTTACACACCCCCTTTGCCATGCAATGCTAATATTAGTGGTTAGCAAAGCAAATGTAATCACTTCTCTCCCCAAAGACTCATGGTTGCGGCTTTCACTCCTCTACTCCTTGGGCTTGCAACAGCTGCTAAAAGAGGATTTTCTATATTTCTTACTGCTACCTCACTAGCATTATGATCGCCAGAGCTCCATTTCCCAGTAGAGAAAAACCTGACGGTCATGTCTGTACAGCTACCAGTGGAGAATTGCAGGAAAATTAATTTAGGCCTCTGGACTTGAAGAGAAAAAGAAAATTTCCTTTCGAAGCCCAGTCTGTCTCTGGTAGTGACTTGTACCCAGGATCTGGGGCGCAGAGTTGGTTTTCCTCGATCAGAAGGCATTAACACAGAATTGATTGTGGCACGTGCCTTCATATAAATTTAAAATTTAAAAATATAAAGCCACAAAAGACATATAAGAAAATTCAGCATAGTACCACCCCTCCTGGAAATATCAAGTGGCAAATTCTTTCTAAAAATAAGTGTTGGTTCCCCTCCTATGTCAGCGCACGGGCAGTGGAATCCATAAGTCAGCAGCAACGGAAAGGGGGAGACCCTACTTTCTGTATAGGTGACATTTTGTTCTTGTACCTCAGCCGGGCAACAGATCCCTTAAAACAAAGGTTCTCAGGCAGGAGGGCACCCCTTCTTTCCCTAGAGAGTACCAGGGCTGGAGGGGGAGGGGATAAGATCCCTGGTAGGATTCAGGGTGCCTTGCCCAGCAAAAATCTTTTCTCACTCACTTTCTTGGGCCTCTAGAACAGAGCCCCAAATCAGGCGTGGCGCTACCAGGGCTCAGGTGATGGTTCTCTGCAGACGAGGGTTGGGTGCAGGGAGGGCAAGTTCCCAGGGACTGAGGCACTCTCCCCTTCAGATTCAGGAGTGGGGGCAACCGTTTTCCTCTTAGACTGGGCCTCCTGGGAGCTGAGATGGTATTTCCGCTAAAATCCAGGTTTTCCTAGGGCTGGTGTGGTCTCGCTCAGGTCCAAGGATCCCGGGACAGGTGCGCCACCTCGCCCTCAAATTGCTCCTTCTGGGGTACAGAAGCACGTGTATATGCTCCATTAAGGGCAAGTGCAGGCCAGCGACCTTCTCTCCTTCTCAGTTTTGGGGCTCATGAAGGCTGAGATGGCGTCTATTCCCCTCAGACTCTGGACACCGTAGGGTAGGGCAGGGTCCCGTCCTGAGTCGGAGCTTATCCTAACTGGCCCAGGGTCCCGGCCTCCTTTTGGTGGGGGAAGGGGCTGCGAGACCTGTGCTCCTTCCCTCTCCAGCAGAAGGGGGCTTCCCTGAGGCCCTGCCCTCTCTGAGACAGGCTCGAGGTGTCCGGTGACCGGGACACTCTGAGCCGGGTGCAGGGTGCGGCCCAGGGCGTGGTCACCACCGGGGGCTACTTAGGGCAGCGATGCAGAGGCCAGCGTCGAGGTCAGCTGCGAGGCCGCGGGCGCTCGGCGTGGGTCATGGCGTGGACACTGAACTGCTTTTTCGCGTCGGCCTTTGAGCCCCTCCCCCGCAGTGGTGAGTGGGGCCCGCGGAGTCGGGGGCTGGAGTGCTGGCTGGGGCGGCCAGAAGCTGCAGCCCCAGAGGCTGCAGCCCCAGCTCGGAGCCCTGGAGCTTGGCTCCTTGCCCCCTAGCCTCCCTTCCCGCTGGCTTTTAGCTAATTGTTCCTGGCCCCGAGGGACTGCCCCGTCGAGGGCCCCTATAAATCACTAGCTTTGCCAGAAACCTAGAGCGATAGCACTAATGGCTGGAGGGGACGCGGGGCGACCGCGGGGCGGAGTCCTGGCTCAGCTGCCTTGGGGGCAGCCCGAGCTTGGGGCCCAGTTGCGCGGGAGCACCGTCCTGGCAGCCAGAGGCTCTAAAGGGCCAGGATGAACGCTCCTGGCAGGGCAGCCAGGGCCCAGGGACCCTGAATAAAGAGGCAAGAGTATCCTTTGCCCAGAAGGTTGCCTCAGTGTCTCTGTCCCAACCACACAATATCAGCAGGCGACCGTCGAATTCAACCTCTCCATTCAAGCAATGGTGTCGTGCAAGCCCAGAGACCGGAAAGGCCTGCGCAAGGTCACCCAAGGAGCTGGCAGTAACACACAAGGACCCACCCACATCCACCCACAGCTCTGTCTAGTCCTGGGATCATCCACTTTCTGGCCTCAGCACTGACCTCCGTCAACCCCCTTCCCAGGAAACAGTGCCAACCTTCTCCTTTTCCCCAAACCCCACTTACCCTTGTTCTTATCCAGTCAGTCCAAACCTCTGCAGTTCTTCACTCAACATGTGACATGACTACAGGGTCCCTAATCACATCTAGCTACTCCTCTTTGAACATGCTCGAAGTTATAAATGTCCAGTGACCTGGCCAAAATAAGATATCCTGCTGTGTCCCTATAAATATAGCCCAGGATGGCTGACTTTCCCTCTTCTGGAAGTGCATGCCACACCCAGGGAATGTGTATACACAGTCACAGATACACCCATACATACACATCCCACTCCCATGAGTGCCCATAAATACAGTTTACACGAATTGCGAACTTTCCATATGCAACACAATGTACCCATATCACACATGCATGCACCACTCACAAATTCCATACACATGCCAAAGACTTTATTTACGGTAGAACGACTTTCAGCTAAAGGCAAATTTTTAAAAATGAAAGAGTCCCTAGTTCTTTTCAGACCCTCCATTCTGTATTTAGTTGGTATCTGAACCCAAGTGCAACACTGTATATTTGCTGCTGTATTTCCAGTCTTGGTGAGATTTGTCTCCCTATATATCCTTGCAACACACCTTTGCCAACAGCAGCTCTATTATTCATACAATAGCAGCTAATATAAGTAAAGGAAAGCTTAAATTCTGAGTCATCTAAATCACACATCCCCTTAAATCAATCAATCTTTGTGTACAATTTTCAATCAGAAGAGACCCACTTCATTGTACTCCTGTTTAGAAATGCAGTGTTACGTGCAGGGTGACTGTGTGGATAACTACTGATAAACCATGAGGCTGTAATTGTCCTTGGTGCCTCTTTCAAATGCCCCTCGGAAACTCTCAGGAGTCCCAGGCGGAGGTTGGGGAGGGTAGCACTGGTTGGACAGAACTGGGGAAATATTCTAAATGTATTTCCACCCCATCGCCCTTCTTCCAGAGATAGCTAGTATGTTAGAGTAATTTTTTTGAGGGTGATAATAGCAATGGGAAAACATATAGAGGGATTTAGGAGCGACATCACTGAGGTCTGGGAGGGATGGGGTCCCAAGGAAGGCTGTCTTTCTCAGGGAGAAGGACAGCATGATTGAGCCACTTGAAATTCTCTCCCCAGCTCACTCTTACCATTGGATTTGAACTCAAACAATTGAACTTCTGTAAAGCAGCTAAAACTCTAAAGCTGAAGGGGCCCTGGGGTCCACTTGACAGACAAATTTGATCTTTTCTTGGAGACAGGACCCAATCAATTTGCTGAAGCCAGACCTAGTTGAGCTGCAACTGGATTATTTTCCTGAGCTAGGGCAAGGCTGCCAATGAGGCACCCCGCTCTTCTGGTCAAAGGTTCAGACAAGCACCCACACTCACCACGAGTAGAACTTCCCCAGGTTTGCACTTCAAGATATTTCTTATGAAGAAATAGGGGAAAAGGCCAATGTTCTATTAGAACTCCAGTTCTCAGGTTAGATGATATTTTACTTAGCACAAGGATGAAATGCAGAATTTGTGTGATGAAAACCAGCAAAAAAAAAATTATCCTTTTGCAAATGTACCTCAGGGTCCAGCAAGAGAGCTGACATTCATCAAACTTAAATATCAAATGGCAGAAAGCACTCATAACATTGACAAATCAGGTCACCGGGTCCCAAGGGTGATTATACCAGTGGTGAAAGCAACATCACGCCTTTGTTCTCACTGTTACCTACTGAAAACAGCTTCAATGTTCAACAAACAGCAATGGCTAAATAATTCTGTGACATATCCACTAGTTAGACAGTATACAAGCATAGAAAAATTGTGTCTAGCAAGAACACATAATAACACACAAAATGGTGTAATTATAACTGTGCATTTTTGAAAGACTGGAAGAAAATCCAGCAACAAGGTAAAATTAGAGATTGGGTGAAGGCAGTGAGAAAGTCAGATTTCTTTCTGTTTTTCAAAATCTGGATATTTGTTTTTAAATTCTTAAAATTTAGGGCCAGATGTGGTGGCACACACCTGTCATCCCAGCCCTCAGGAGGCTGAGGCAACAGGATCACCATGAGTTTGAGGCCAACCTGGGCTACAGAGTGAGTTCACTGCCAGCCTGGACTGCATGGTGAGATCCTGTCTCCAGGAAAATATCTTAAAATTGAAAAAATTTAAAATGTAAAAGGCTAATCCTAAACCCATGTTACACAATTAACCTATACAATGATCTAGAATCCTTTTATACATAATCTAAGTATTTTCACTTCGTGTTTTAGTATAATGATTAGATCAGCCCTGCCAAACATAAAGTTCCTAATGAACATGAAATGCTCCTAACCCTGGATAGGAAGAAGCACAATTCCTTTCAATCCGAGGCTTGCACTTAGGGTACCACTATCAGGAGGTCACCTAGCCTCTTTGGAGATGCTACAAAAATGCTTACATTTCGGGGTTGTGAATAATAATACAGTAATAGTTATTATTATTATTGTAGATACCATTATTTAAGTGCTTTTTATGGTTCAGACATCACAAGTTATGTTTTGTTTTACTTCCAAATATTTACCACTTTAAAATATTAATCACTTTACATAAACCACCTCATTTTACCTTCATAACAACTCTCTGGGTTATTATTATCATCTCTATTTTCAAGACAAAAAGCCAGTGGAAGCTTAGTAACTTGCTCCCTTTCACACAGTGGCTGAGCAACGATTACAATTGATTACAACTCCTTTTGTAACATCTGAGTAAGAATAAAGATGATAATTTTGCAAAGCTCCAAGAACTCTGCTGACACACAATAGATATTTACTGGGTGGACAATGTAATGTCATTAGTGATGCTTTATCTAGCGGGCCCAAATTCTGATCTTTGACCTGTTTGATTTCCTTCTGTGAAAAAGTACACATTTTAACTGGCAGATGTAGTGCCAACCCCACCTGTTTCCTCAGCAAGGGAAAGGCTTTCTCAGATGTACACCTCTCGAGGAGCCTCAGGGTGGGCACCCGCTATCCACCTGCTCTCTGGACGATATGCCGCACCCATAACTGTTTACCTCTTCCATTTTCCTTCTCAAGGGAAAGCTCTAGGATCTTTTGAGAAGCAGACAGGGGTAAGAACTGGAGAAGCTTTTCCAAATTCCTTAAATCCTTGGAAGGACTCACTACTAGATTATTTTACAGAACGGCGTATAGAGTTGGTGAGCAAGGGTAGCATGCAGGATGGAGGGCAGGGCTGGAGAGGAAGGCACAGAGGGAATATTTCAGAGTCCGGGAACATCTGAAGACTGGCCTCTCAAAGCTTTTTATACTCTCAATCTCTGTACCTATCCAATCTGTAGTCTTTCCATCCTTCCCTGGATTATTTCCACCTCCCAGGACCCGTGGCTACTTAACCTTCTCATCCCCTACTCCTAGGTCAAATGCAGGCTTCACTTGTAGTGACTCGCTTGTGTCTCTAGAGGGAAGCAACTGCATGTAGCCAGACAAGAAGAGGGCACGTAGTGGGGTCTTCCTTCACTTCCCGAATTTTGATAAAGGGTAGATTTTTGTTTTCCTTTAACTATGCACAAATAAATAAGAGCTTATCTGAGATGTGCTTTAAATGCTGTGGAGTGTATCACTGAGCGGCCCCCCTCCCTGCCTATCCTCCCAGCCTTGGTGGTTGCTAGAAGTTGGGTGGCTTTAGGAGCCTTCTTAAGTTCGAGGTAGAGGGGATGCAGGAGGAACAAAAGTCATCAGACAATCTTAGCAAGAAGTAGTCATTTTGTTTTTTAGCACAGTGGCACATGTTTAGGAGGCAGGATTGGGGAGGGGATGGGGAAGTCTGGACACAGCAGAAAGTTCCGCGTCTTTCCAGTGCAGAGTATGACCCTGGAACCTTAGCCTCATTAACACTCCCCGGAGAAACTACAGAGTGAGAATTGGACGTAAGGTCCATTTCTTCCGCTGCTGCATTAGGCTGATCAAAACGTCATCCTAAAAGAAGAAGGACTATTTCAAGTGTGTCAGACAAATCAGTAATGAGGAAAATTGGCAGCTAAATCCGTCAGCTCCATTTCCTGAACAACCTGGTTATGATACAAGTGCTAATGAGAGGGAGGAAAAAAGGTGAGGTGGAGGAAATTAACCAAACTTTTCTTGAACCCTTACTATGCCTGTTAGACATGTGGCTAGTACTTTCCACGGTTTACTGCCTTCTGGCATCTGAGCAGTTCTAAGCTAGGCATTAGATATCTTCATTTTACAGCTGAGAAAACTGAGGCTCAGAGAAGTAGCCTTTCCAAGAGCACCCAGCAAGTTAGTGATCTGATAGAGTGGTGATACCTGGTTTAAAGCTTTTCATTTCAAGCCTGTTGTCTTTCACAGTCCTTGTGGAAAAGACAAGAACTCTGATCTTCAAGGGCTTTACTCTCCCGAGGAGACCACTGTTTCTATTATTGGAAAGACTGCACACTTTGGTGGCCTGTCCCTATAGAATATTGGTTTTAGGATACAAACAAACAAATCTCTTTTTATATTGAACAATAACGGGCAGGAAGCTGTTAAAATGCTGTCTGCCTTTCCAGTTCCCCATATAAGCCTCCTGTTATGGTGACATATTTCTTGAACTCCAGAGATGGAGTAACACTGACTGACTGACTTGTGCAGCAAGTTTAAGATCAAAGGAAAGTGTGTGTGTGGGGTGTGTGTGTGTGTGTGTGTGTGTGTGTGTGTGCGTGCCCACGCGCATGTGTATGTGAGGGTCCCTGTTCCTTAGGAGTGGTTATATTTGAGCAGTGATTCTGGCAGCATCTTCTCTTCCACCATTTACCAAGGTCTAGGGTGGGGGAAGAACAAAAAACCTTAATGCCCTCTAGCCCCCATCTACATCTCAGGATCCATAGCCTGGAGCTTTTGGCTTCTTCAGTTTGTCCCCATTTCACAGGTAGAAACACTGAACTGGAGTGACTGAGACAGATGCTGTAAATACAGAGTGGGATCTGAGTGGGATTTGCCAGGGTGTAGGCAAGTAATACAGGGATATGTTTGTGTTTGCGTGTGTTTATGAGTGTGTGGAGAGTGAAAGAAAGGAGGGGCCGCACCTGAGTAACCAAGAGGCAGTGTAAATGAAGCTGGCAGATCCAGAGGAAAGAGACGCTGCTGAGCAGCAATGTGTGCCTGAGGCCAGAGGCTGGGAGATGACAAAAGTTTGCACGAACTCCATGCACAGACTATCCTCTCTCCCCTCCCCCTTGTGCTCCCCCAAAGAAAGCGTTCTCCCTACATAATGCTTCAGGCAATACTTTTCCTGCCCACCCAAGACGAGGTGCTGACCCAGGCTCGGTTGGGGGTAGGCTTTATGAATGTTCCAACTGCTTTTCATCCACATTCTAGGCTCATTTGTACCAGCTGAAAGGGCACAATAATAACAGCGGCAATTTAAATCGTGCTTCTCACTTTACCCCTGAAAAGTGGCGAAGTGACTCACCACTGTTGAATTCTCCCTCTTCCTTCACCCCTGAACTCTCTGCATCAGTCTAGGATGGTTCCCGGGAGGGGGGGGGCGAATTGGGAACCAGTGCTTCCAGAAGTCCTTTTGCTTGACTGGGCTAACACCATGCTCCCCATAAAAGTGTTCCCCCAAATGCAATGTAGTGTTTTAATTTGAATTTCTCAGATGAGTCTGCCTGGAAGGCATTTGAGCAGCAGCATGAGGCTCATTAGGCAAGCACATTGTCCCTCCCCTCCCCCATGAATAAGAGAAAACGGGATTCATTCAACAATCTTTTCTAAGGGGAGCTTTCCTTGTTTTTCTTTGTGCAATTTGATATGGAGATGACTAGCCTGCTCAAAATTTATTGCAGAGCAACTTCTGCTGGGGAGACTGTAAAAATGGGTGTGGGGTGGTACTGGGAAATCTTTCCCTAAGTCCCTCCAGTCCCTCACACACACACCTTTCCCTGTTCCTTTCCATACCCAATTCCACCAACCTATAGCTTTAAAATGCTCATTCCTAGTTTTTTCTTCCAGCACCAGCCTAAGGAGAGCTTACAGAACTGGAGCTGGTGAAGTGCTTGTGTGCCTAAAGTAATTAAAATTTTGAGGTGTCCACAAAGCAGGTAATTAGATGGAAAAGGTATCAACTATTTGGGAGGCATAGAAAGTAATTAAGCTGAGTGCTCTTGGTGCTCTCAGTACTCTCAAAAGAAAAATTTGTTGGGAAGGATACCGTTTGATGGAGACTTCGAGGTCTAGAAGGAATCAGGGGACTCAGGAAGCTGTCTAATACAGAAGAAAGGTTGAAGAGCATGGCAGGTCTGAATTAAAATACCAACTCTGCTTCCTATGGTCTGTGTGACCTTAAGGAAATTTCTTAACTACTCTGAGCCTGATGTGTGAAGTGTAATATAGTGATAATTAGAGCTCTATCTCATAGCCTCCTTATGAAGACTCAAGGAGCTAATGCAAGTAAGAGCAGTTAGCATGTTACCTGGTACACAGTAAGGGCTTAATAAATGCTAATGTTATTGTGATGGCTATTATTGTTATCCTTCCTATATATCTGGCATTCTCTGACATGGCTCAGAGTTTAAAGGAAGGGCCATTTAACTACTCTAAGCATGGCCATGCCATGAGAAGTATGAAGGCTGTAATTATAGTGACTCAAAAGAGGAAGCCCTCAACTGGAAGGAAGTACAGAAAAGCAGAAAAAGTTTGGGAGTCTGGAGTTAGGTCTTCGAAAAATAAGTAGAAGTTTGCCAAGAGGCCCAAGGAGAAAGGGCGTCCAGGCAACTGGATTTGCCCCTGTTAGGTCAAGGAGGTGTGAAGCAGCCAGGCCTCAAACAAATAGCTTGGTTTAACTGAGTACAAACTTCTATTGCCTGTCCCAGTGGTGATGGTGGCATCAGGTCAGTGACCAACACTCTTTGCAGCTTACTCCCACCAGCCCCTGTACCCCGTGCACTAGGCATGCCCTACCTGGCCAAGCGGCGCCCTCCTCTTCTTTCCTCTAAGCAGCCAGGTGAGCTCACACCCTGCCCCAGCAGAATTGACTCTTGCAGACCCAGCACACTTGGAGCCATCCAGGGGACCTCCACGGAGGGATGAAGTCAGCGTCAGCAGGTTCCCTGCAGGGGTCTCAGCCCAACATCCTTCCTGCTCCCAATCCAGGTGCGACGCCCCATCTGCCCTGCCCCCAACCAGAAGTCACCAGGGTTTTTGTTTGTTTGTTTTTTAGATAACCCGGTACTTTCACCCACTGCCCCACTGCACCTATAGACTCACGCCACCTCCTCTGAGACACACACTGTGTGCAGCCTTCCATCCAAGCCGTACGCTGGTCCCACCGGCATCCACACCACACACCTGAGCATAACAATTAAAAAAATACACTGACTTCTCATAGAACATAAATGTGAGCACAAGCACCTTAAGTAGACTTATAAAGATACCTTGCACACAATCACACACAGTACACACCCCAGAAAACACCCTTATACACCCACACTGACACATCGCACCCAAGAGTAAGCACACGCCAAATATACATATGCACACAAGCTTCAGGAAGCACACACACACACACACACACACACACTCACACCCTGCATACTGTATACATCCCTCACAGCATGACCACAAATCCTGGCAGAAACACACGTTGAACGCACCCAGACCGAACCCTCACAGTCACACTATCACCAGCAGAAACATACACCCTACAAGAATGCACACACAAACACTGCACAAGCACATGCTTCATGTCAGAAAACCAAATGCACACCACACCAAGCACCTGGGCTAAAACATGCACCCCCACACCCCCAGACACGCCCGGGCGCACACTGAGCACACCCAGAGGCACTGCACCGCGCGGAGCACACGCGCGCACATGCATACATACATACATACACACACAGCCCGCCCCTCCTTCTCTGGGCGGAAGGGAAGGGGGCGAGGAGTGGAGGCGGGGAAGAAAGGAGAGAGGATGGGCTGGCAAGGCGGGGCGGGCACAGATGCTCTTTTCCCTTTGACCTCTCGGTCCCCAGGCCCCATTCCCAGGCAAAGGGAGTAAGTTGGGTCCGGGGAGGGTCCACCGGGAGCCTGGGAAAGCGGGAAGGTCCTGGAAATCAGCCGCGGGCTGGAGGATTCCGCGGGGACCCACACTCAGATTACCACAGTCGACCCCGCCCGAGGCTCCTCCTCCCACCCTCCCCCGGCCCGTCGGGCCTGACCTCTGCAGCCGCCCCCGGGGTGGGCTTCTCCTCCCCAACCTCGGAAAGCAAAGCGGGCGGCTTTTGGGGGTGTAGAGATTTATTGATTATAAGAAGTAAGGAGTTGGGGTCTGCATGCACGCTTTCTTCGCAACCCGTTCTCGTCTAGCGTGAAGACTTCTTTTTAAGGGAGAGCTCACTATTTTGAATAGAAAGAGTTTTTTAAAACAACATTCAAGGCAAGGGCTATTAGAAATCGCTGACTCTACGCTAGGCACACAGTAGGACGTTGTCAGTGTTCCGCCCTCCCTGTTACGTCACCAAATCTGTTAAGACTATTTGCAGCCCGCACCAGGCGGTGACTGTTGTCGGGCAGAGGGTGAGCTATTTTCTTAGCACAAACGTGCGCACCACAGCGACTTCAGGGCAGGAGCCGCGGGCGGCGGGGGCGGCCCGAGGCTGAAGGCTCTTTGCGCTCCCGGAGGCACAGTTCCCGCGGGGAACGGGAGACGCAGGGACCCCTCCCCCCAGCGCCGCAGGGATTATTCCAGAAAGCCGTGGGCCGGAGGACTGGGCTGTGCCCTCCGCCTGCACCCTTTCTGTAGTGAGGGGCAGCATGGAGACAGGAGGAGCTCTTTCTCTCTCACTAGGCGGAGCCGCACTGTATAAAGTGCTGGGCAAAGCCTGCGGGCTTCAGAGATGTGAGAGGTTCGAATCCTGCTCTGCCATTTGGCAGCTGCTTACCTTAGCAAGTGAGTAGCTTAGTTCGCTGGAAAGTTGGGAGGTTTAAGTACTTAAATAGGAAGTATACGAAGTATTTTTCCGTGTTTAGTTAGAAAAAGAAGGAAAATGTCCATTACCTCCCTCCTCTCATTTGCCTTCCTCAAAAAGACAAAGATACAGGCTTTTGGGGAAAGGGGTTCAGAGGCAGACACGGGGACTTGGCCACCGGCTGAGGTCCCCAGTCCAGGTCAAAAAGGCAAGCATGGGCAAAGGTTCAGTTAACTTGCCATTTCTTAGGCACAGTGCTGTGTGTAAGGGAAATGCTCACACAGGAGATGCTTTAGTGATGGTGCTCACTGACCCCACCATGTTCCTGGTAACCCCAGTGCTAGGAGCCCTCAACAGTGGAGCTTTACTGCCACACACACACACACACACACACCTCACAGAGACTTTCCAGCTCACTGTCCTTGCTGTAAACTTTACTCCCTTACCTGCTGCCTCGTTAATGTTTTGTGAACTTGTAGCAAATGCTTTTGGGGTGCCAGGGATGTCTCCCTTACCTTACATCCCGCCAGCACTCGTGCAGTGCCAGACACATGACACAGTCGGTATAATGCAGCAGAGACAGCCTGGGTGGAATCCCTTGAACAATGCTAAGGTCTGGGGCTACACGAGAAATTATTAGGAACCTGAAGTGGGGACCTCCAAAGCAACAGTCCAGTCACTGTGTGGGTGAAGGGTAGGGGCTCGGACAAAGCCTGTTCTCTCCCTCCTTAGAGCCTTCTATCTCTAAATCTGCCTGGAATGGCATTGTTCCAATGCGGGTGAGGCTTCTGCAGTCAATTAAGAAGAAAGCCTCTTTCCTGGAGGGCAGCGGCCCTGGCCAGCTAGAGGGTGAGTCACCACCTGAGAGCTGGGCAGCAGTCATGGCTCTAAAGTGGCAATGAATCAGTCTAAGATGGCATGAGGAAATTACCTGAGTGATGATAAGTGAGATGAGGCTGGAGTTTCTTTATCCACATGCACGGTGTCAGTCCCTACACTAACTGTTCTGCTCCCAATGGTAGCTCTGGGAGCCTTCTTAGAAAAGAAAGTGGAGCAGAAAACATGACTTTCGCAGTCTGGGTTCTTGGGAGACCTAGGTTCCAATCAACTCTGCTACTTACTTTGTCACCCTGAACAAACACTTTCTCTCTTTGGGATTCAGTAGCAAGGTAAGTGGCCAGTACTTTACTCATGTTATTTCACACATTCATCTCTACAGTGCTGTGGGGTGAGCATTTATTCTCTTATTTCACAGTGGAGAAGACAGGCTTAGTGATGTTCAGTGATCCACTTGTTCTCTAATATATCATGATGCCTTTGAGTATGTTACCAAGGCAATCACCGTAATTCAAGCCAACAACCTGACGATCCTTTGCCTAAATCAGCTTTCTGCACACTTAGGTTCAAATCATGCTTTCTCAGCTGCCCACAACAGCAGTATATTGCATCTACCTGGGTGAATTTTTTTTTCATCTCATGTGACACATCCACCTCTCCAACTCAAATCTTTTCCTGACCCCTCACTCTGAAATTGGACCTTAAAAAGCAAATACAACTGCAGGATGCTGCAGTGAGGAAAGGGAGCAGAGATTTCAAGGCCAAAGGAGGGGCTGCAGAAAAATGTAGGAGGGAGGGAAGCAAGGGAAGGAGGAGGGTTGATGCCGGGGACAAAGTGGGCTAGTGTCAAACTGCCACTGCTGCCCTCTCTCCCCTCTGCTGATCTCATGCTCTAGAATGTATAAAGGGGCAGCACCCTGCTCATCACCAATAAGATGAGGGAAAAGATCCTGTGTTTCAGTGCAAGAAGCACCAATGCTGAACACTCAAATTACACTTCTGTGTGGGGTAAGATTTATTTAACTGGGTGAGGCAAGAGCATTCTCCTGGTAGTGACGGTGTGGAGCTGATGGTACTTAAATTCCAAACAGCGCCACCAGGGCTACAGCCAGAGCCAGGAGCTGTGTCTCTGAAGAGGGCAAGAGAACTCTGGGCTTCTGGATCTCAATTTGATCTGGGCTGTTTAGAGCTTTATCTCTGAATGTTTGTGAGTGAGTCTGTGTCTTCCTGGACCTCCGTAATAGCTCTGTGTGCCTGGAGCCCACCTTTGCCCTTTCCTCTTCCCTCTCCTCTCTCTTCCTTGTTTCTTTGGCCTAGACCCTGCTTTCTCTTTCCCTCTTGCTGGCCTCAGCCAGTCTTTGACATTTGACTCTTCTCTTTTTTCTCCATTCTTATCTCCCTGTGATAATAACATTCTCTCTTTGTTCACTTACTTAGCAAAAGTGATGAGGAAATTGAATTGGGAAGGGAGCAATCATATATTTGAAATCCTCCCACTTGATATTCCCCTATATTGTCCTTTTATCCAATAACAATATTTAGCTGCTGTAAATGGTATACTTTCGCTCAATTGAATGGTGATTTGCATATATGAGTGGAAGAGAGTATTTTTGGAAGAGCTTTTGACAAGATGGCCTTCTGACTTCCCCAGGTTATAGATATGCACAAAAGACAGGAAGTGACAATAGTCTTCTCCCTTAGAGGAGTGAGGTTGGGGGCAGTTACTGAGATCATTGCTGACCCAGGCAGTGGAGGACATTGTGAAGTCAGCTACTGCTTGCTCTTTCTCCTCACTGAACTTTGGACAAAATGACTTTTTTGTTCCTGAGTTTGTAAGAGCACATACCCTGGACAAGGAGCAGGAAAAGTGAGGAAAGGCTTGTTCCCCAGTACAGTTCTTGTGTGCAGAGTGCCAGCAAAGGATGTCCTTGCCTTGGAATGCCATCCATGTCAGAGCAGAAGGGAAGAGGTACAGTATATGAAAGAAGGGGCTGAGCTGGGATCCAGCAGCTGTGGGCCTTCACTTTGGCTCTGGTACTAATCAGCTCTGCCTTGGGGTACGTTTCTTAACTGCCTGGTCCTCCACTTCTGCCTTTCCTTTGAGTTCACCAGAAGGTATGGCATGGCCAGGGGAAGGAGCACTGGAAACACTCAGAAAGAAGGGACCACTGGGCTCAGTCTTTTGAGGAGACACTTGTTTTGAATAAGTGGAGAGAAGGGGGAGGGCAATGAGAAAAGTGGGCATGGCCCGGGGAATTCCACAAACAGGTATGCAGAAGGCACTGAGTGAACTGATGCATAAAAATTTGCAGCGAATCAGCCCTCACTCCACTCCACAATGTAAGGCAGAGCCGAGTGCTCACAGTGCCAGCAGCTCCTCTCAGCACTGAGTAGCAGGTCTCCAAGCCTCTTACTCCCTGGCTGGACCAGGAGAGTCTCCAGGAGGTAGTTCAGGGGCCGGGCACCAGGGTCTTGCTGTTGCTTACTGTGGGGTGAAAGAGGGTGGGCGCGAGGGCACTGCCCCTCCCCTGCCAGGGCCCGATGTGAGAGAGGGAGAGGAAGCCTGATAGCCTGAACAGGTTGCCTAGTGTTTTGGCACTGATGGCTGAAACTTAGAGTGCGCAGGGAAAAATGTAATTTTTTGGATTCTTGGCGAGGGCAGACTGCCCAGAGTAGTTAGTGCAAGGGCTTTGCTTAACTTTGAAGATTCTTCATTCACTGGAGCTAAGTAGGAGCTGGATGCAGGACTTGAGCAGGAAACCCAGACCAGCTTGAAAACCAAGATCCCCAGCAGTGACAGCATGAGGTAGAGACTACCTCCCTCACAGGAGAAGAGTGCAGAGTCTGAACTCACCCCACATCAGTAGCTGAGGGGCAACAGCCAGCAGTGGAACAGGGGGTGGCATAAGGCAGTGCAAGAAACCTACTCAGATCCCCTTACTTCACTCTGCTCTGCTTAAGAGAGAGAAGGGAGCTCTCTTTTGAACAGCAGGTACTGGCTGAGTGGCCCCATATCCAGGAGGGTGATAAGTCCCTGAGAATAATCAAGCACTCTGCAGACTCCGAGCAGCTGAGTCTCTATAGGTTTTTAGATGAACAGGGTAATAGTAAATTATGTCGGTTATATTTCAGTCTTGGAGATGCTCGCTGACTTGTCCAAGGCCACCTGCCTGCTTAATAACTGAGAGAGCCTCCTGGTTCCTGGTCTAGTGCTTTTTTAGCCCTTCATAGTCAAGATAGTGGTCTAATTTTGAGGGAAGATGGACAATTAGATACTGATATTTCAGAAATATGGTTACTTGAATGGAGTTCTAAAATACTTCCTATCGTGAACACTGCAGGGAAAAAGTCACCTCCCACAGCCCCAATACCCTATGACAGCCACTTAGACAGGGTTTTGCGAAAGAAAACTGACAGAAAATTGGACACTTGGTGGAAAGGATATAATCAAAGGAGAAGAGAAGTGAGTGTGGTTGGGGGAGGAGGGGGAGAAGCTCTCAGCCAGGACTCTGAGAACTTCCTGTCCAGATGCTCTGGGGGGCGTCCTCACTGCTGTGTTCTTCTCATGTCAACTCTGTAGGGCTACAGAGTGAATGCTTGATGGCCTTCCCTTTAACTTGGCCTCATTTTCCTCTTATCTTCTCTTGTAGTGAATGTATTAAAGGGGAGTATGTATGTGCGTGCGTGTGTGTGCGTGTGTGTGTGTAGATGTGTATGTCAGAATTTGTAAGCATCTGAGTGTGTAAATGGCTGTGAGTGTGTGTATGTGTGAAAGGAAGTGTAACTCAAAGACAGAAGCTTTGCAAGGAGGGGACAAGGAGTTCAAAAGGGGGACAGAAAGGGTTGGAATTTACTGAGAGCATACTTTATCCTGCAACTGAGTAAGGGTCTGCACATGGCTCTCGAGGCTGAAGAAAGAGTCAACTGTCAGTTTTCCTTCCAGAAACAAAGAAACGTTTTCAAATGTGTGCAGGGATGGATGACGTTAGACCCATGGACTTTCTTGCCATCTGACATTTGTGCAACCTTCCACTAGGCTGTAAGACCCCAAGGACAGGAACAGGGACTTTCCATTCCACATGGCTCTTGACTTCTCTCCACTACTCCTCACCTGGATGGCTTCCCTGTAGTGCTGAGGAAGCCAAAGGGAGCTTGGCTTCTTTTGTGGACCAATTAGGTATTTTCTGTGTATCAGAATAGACCAGCCCCTTCCTGTACCTCGCAGTTAGCTACTTGCATCTCTCATCATAAAAGACCTAATGAAGAAAGAGTTCGTTTTATCCCCTCTGAAAGTGTGCTTCTTGCTCACCGTGGGGAAGTATCTGTCTTCATTTTTAATGGCTAGAAGAGGGGCATTCTTCAGCAAGGGCACTATCTGCCTCATTCTACAGTTCGGCTCAGTCTCCCTCACAGGCATTTTCAGGGAGGGATAAGTCCTCACCTTGGCTCAGAGCTGTACCCTTCAGAAGACTTTCAGTCTGTCTTTAAAAAAAAAGTCTTCACTACAGCCTCACCTTCATGACAAGTGTCATGATTCTTATGAGGTCATGGGTTTGAGACTCAAAAAAGTGAAGGCATTTGCTCCAAGTCATATAATTAGTAAGCAGGTGGACTTATATATACTCAGACTGGGCTTTGAATTTGGGGTCCAGTCTACAATCTCAGGAGTTTTCTAGAACAGCAAGCTTTCAAACTGAGCATAGGCAAGGGTGAGAAATAGGGTACAGTGCATACAAAGGGCTTTTAGTGTCTTTCTTTACTCTCTTTTCTTCTCTACCTTGTATAATAGTCTTTACAAATAGACATATATACAACTTCCTATCTATCTATCTATCTATCTATCTATCATCTATCTATCTCTCAGTCCCTCTCTTGATCCCCATTTTCAAGGAATGTTACAAAACAAACATACATAATAGGACCTAAAATTCCAGCCACCTCCTTAGGAAAAAAATTAGCCTGGACCTTGACCTTCCCAGTTCCAAGCAGCAGATGTTAATGCTGAATGCTAAGAAATGTCATGACATGGTAGGACGGGCCAGGCTTGGCCGGAGCATAGATAGGGACAGCAGACCAGATCGTGTTCTTCCATAGCACTTCCAACTTTACCTGTATCACAGTCACTCCAGAGCCCTAGTTAGTTGTCTGTGAAAGGAGAAGGGATGGCAGTGGTGGGGATAATCTCCAACCTACCTCCTTTCCAAGGGTTGTTGTGAGAATAAAGTGGCATGATTCATGTATTCATGAACCATGAGTAGTTGTTTTGCTTATAAGACCTTTATGTTCTCTCAAGCCCTCAGAGTTTATAATCCTATGACTCACCCAGTGAACACTTATTAGACACCTACTGTGTGCTTGGGTACTGACATATAGAAAGCTATTGAGTGGATGAAAAGCACAGGGCAAATTAGGCATTAAATTTTTTACCTCCTACTGATCTTATTTTTCATTCCTTCCATTACAATTTAGCAGGAGCAGAAACTGAAAGGGGAAAATGATAAGTGACGCAGCTGGGATACCACTACTATTATAGGCCCTGTCACACACTGCAGATAACAGTGAGGATATCTCTGTCATGTTGTATTTGATGTCACATCACCTTGTTTACACAATGCTTCGGAATGTGCATAGCATAAAGATTGCCTTTCATCACCCTGAGCTTAAATTGTTTCTTTAGTCAATAATGTTTTAGAAGGGCATCCTGCATTCAATGGAGTGACGACTGTGCTTATTGTACGAAAATGTTGTAATTTGTGGTGGTTGCCTGACTTTGGATACGACCTCCCCTGGCTTTGTGGAATTAGGCTTTGATTATGTGTACATTCATTTGATTTCATTATTTAGCAATGCAGACTCTTGGAGCTATTAAGAGCAGGATGGATGAGGCAGTTAAAAATCTCCTGAAACTGAGGAGAACTGGGTTCTTGGCCAGACCTTCCTGTCAAATTACTGTGTGGCCTTGGGAAAATCTGTGCCCTCTCTGAGCCTCAGCTTTCTGAACTGTGGTATTAGATGAGGCGATGGCTCAAGTTCCTTCATCTGTGAACCAGAAGCAAAATTCTAATGATGCCATAAAAGGCTGGATTCATAGGATTTCTGACCTTGGCATCAGTGCAGTGCTGGTGGTTTTCTCGTTGGTACTGACTAGTCAGCACAGCACCATCCCTACCTGTTGGATCTGGCAGTGGGGGAAATTAGTCCTCCAGAATGCACAGGCCATGGGTTTGCTCCTAGCTGAGAGCGCTTCCTTCCTCCTTGAAGTGTCAAAGCAGGTGACCTCTGTAATGTTAACTGGTGTCTCCGTCTGTGCCGTGCACCGAAGGAGGATGTGAGGATTGGGCTTGGTGCCACCCAAGGGTGTTTCCCTTTTGTGTATTGTTGGGGACTTGATTCAGGTGTCTCTCTGGTCTTTATTGAAATTTTCCCCTTTGGAATCCCCTTTGGATTTCTTAATCCCTTTCTGATAGAAATGAAATTATATGTTGTTTTGCTAGGAGCAATGCAAAACTGGATGGTTGGAATGAAAACTAGATATGGGGACGATAGACACTTTACTAAACTGAATAAAAGAAATGGAAAAATTGAATTATGCAGTTAGTTTTTATAAATTTAATCAAGTGATTTTTCAAAAAAAAAATTTGACCGGGGAGAAATTGAATAGTGAAGAAGAAAGATCTGTTCCAAGTAGTCTCCCCTGATATCTTTCCTTGTATTAACGCAATTCAAATTTAGTAGAGAATGGACAGAGTAGGTTGTTCAGTGTGCTGATAGAAATTCTAATTTTATGTAATTACTTTTGAAGCCTGATGTTTCCTGAGTCTCAGACCTTCTGGAAGAACCTTTAATATGAACATGCTTATTAAAAACCAACACTGCACATCACAGAAACATTAGCCTCTCGGTTCTTCCACAGCCACAGGAATGGGTACCGTGTCATTTCCCTGTTTCACAAGTCAGCCACTGAGGCTCAGAAAATCCAACTGATGTTGTTAAGGTCACATGGCTAAGAAATCTTCATAAGTCTGGCTTTGGACTGGGTTCCATTTGGCTCTAACTCCAGTGTCCAGTATAGATATTTTTCCGAAAAAAATTGAATAAATGTCTTGAATTCTCTGCTAAAACTTAGCTGCTCTGTTTTCATCTTCCTTCTTGAATACTTTTTGGACTCATGGTCACTTTGGGCTGGTATCTTGGCATACTGAAGTGTAAAGCACTGTGAAGCAACAGAGGCCTCTAGGCACCTCCTTCCTGGTGGGGAGCCTACTTTTGTGTTCAGCTGGGAAAGTCAGGCCTGAGAGCGTTCAAACCTCAAGAATCTCTTGTGTGCCAGTCTCCAGTGTTGAAGCCTGCCCTCTCAGCCCCTTTTGTATCTTACCCACCTACCTTTTGACTGAGTTTTTCCACCTCGACTTCTACCTTGTGTCCTACTGGTGTCTTGCAAGGGTTGGAGGCAAACAAGACAGTGTCAGTTTTGCTGGTGGAAACACAGCATATGACTGCTCTTAGGTTTAGCTCTGTATGTTCAAGCAGGGAAGCCAAGACAAACCATTTATTCTAAGGCCTTTGATTTCCTTCGGAATTGTAAGCGTCTAGGCTGACTCATCTCTCAAAGGCTTTTTTCCCTCCCTCCTTCCTTTTGGGGCTGGTGTTGATTTGAGGTTTTACTGTTAGTTCTCATCTTTTTTTTTTGAAAGGAGGGATTGATTTTCTTCCCGTTTTTTAAGGAAAGAGCTCTGCTGTTGGGGTGGCCAGATCTGGAAAGTCTCCAGGAGAAGAAATAGCTGAAACTCCAAGACGAGTATGAAATGTTTGCGTTGGGATAAGGGGAGAGAAAGTGTGGTGTTAGCAGAATGAAGCCAGACTTTGGGTGCATGTGTCAGGATCTGACCCTTGACTAACAGGCTCTAGATCTGCTATTGTGAGTAATGGATGGACAGAGGTTTAGTCTGAGACTGTTGGAGACAGATGTGCCTGTGGTTAAGACAGTCATCTTTTGGTTGCTGTTTGGTGGCTGGGTTTAGGTGCTCACTTTGGGCCCAGAGAATGGTGTTTTGCATTTGTAGAAGTTTTAAAATATGTGCTACAGGTTTTTTTTTTCTTATCAGAAATCACAGAACGTCCCCTCCTCTCTTAGTATGCTATACCTAAGGTATATGACAAGCATTTTTGAATACCTGTGACTTGGCCATTAAAGAAAATGGGCAAAAGAGAATTCTGGAGATAAAATACAAAAGTAGAATTTTCTTGGATAAATCCTTTAGTTTGATTATTGCAGGACAAACTCTTACCTATGCTTTTTCTATCAAAACCACATTACCAAATCTTTGAGATCTAAGCCCTTCTGAAATAATATACAGAATATTATTGTAAAAGTCTATGGGACAAGGGAGATCAGAAAAGTAGCCTGTGATTTCCTCCTTTATTTTGGTCTAAAGATTTAGATCTCTACGCCCCAAATTTTATCTTCATTGGGAACCAGCATACACAAACCATAAAATGGGGAGCTACCCAAAATTCTTCCTTTACAATTAAATTTCTTCCCTAAATCCTGTCCATTCTAGCCATTGTACCTTGGATTAGCACACCTTGCTTCTTGACTGATCTACCTGTTTTAAGCTCTCTAAACCAAGTTTTTTTATGACTCTCTGAGTTTTTCTAGGTACTGTGGCCTATAAGGCTATCTGTTACCTCGTCATTGCCCACCCAGACTTATCTCCTTCCACCCCTTTTTGCTGCCCAAAGATGACAGACAACCTTTCTCTCATCTCTTTGCCTTTGCATAAACTATTCTGTCCCTCTGGATGCCATCTCCTCCTTGTCTCTGGGCAGACTTAGATATTTTCTCCTTTCTGCTCTCACAGTACTTTGTTTATGTCTTGACTGACTTAACCAGTGTAATTCCTTAACTGAGCTGATATATCTTTTATGAAAGGAGTACTATTGCTCATCCTTCAGATCTTTAGCATTTGGCACAAAGTGAGCAATTAACACAGATTTCTTCTTTTCTTTTAATGAATCAAAGGAAAAACAAATAAATAACAGGGGATATTCAGCAGAGGATGTAGGGTGTAGGGAGATCCCTACTGGGGGATGAGGTATAACCTGGGAGCAGTGAGAGATAGTGGAGACCATAGAGAAAGCCATATATAGCAGACAAACTTTGTAGTAAGACAAACTTTACTCTGATTACCAGTTCTGTAGAGGGAGTCTCTTTAGGAATGGAGTTAAAATAATGTTTATATTGGTGCAAGCTGATTTTTTTTCTTCACGAAAAGTAATATAACCAAGTTGCACAATTTTGGTAAACAGAGAAAAGACAACGGGCAAAATACTACCACTTACTACAGAGGCTGGTAATGTTTGGGTATATTTCCTTCAGTCTTGTATTTTTTATGCATGTGTTTCTTCACAGTTGTAATCATAATCAATACAATTCTATATCCTGTATTTGTTCTTCAAAAGCTTTTTATAGCCACCATTTTTGGATTGCAGAATTCTCCATACTTTGGTCATTACATAATTTATATATCTAATCTCATTGTTGGGTTTGCTTTATTCCCTTATGCTTTTGCTCTTATAGCTCTTGTGCATATGGTTTTTCCTGTGTATAAGAAGATTTCATTAAGACAGATTCCTAGAAAGGGGCATTACTAGGGCAAAGGACCTGGGGACAAATTTTGGCTGCAAACCCACTTGTCCACTTTGTTTTCTGGAAGAATTGCATGATTCTGCAGTGATCCTAGATTAGATGGAATTTTTTTTTACCCTAACCTATACATTGAGTATTATCATGAAAAAAATTTTTATCAATGTTCTAATTAATTAACTAACAGAAAATACTATTTTATTCTTGTCTCAGAGTCCTTTTTGAAAATTGTGAGGTTTTTTCTTTTCACTTTGCTTCTCTTCTCTTTGCTTC
>PVIR01008657.1:0-56027 GCA_004026965.1 Petromus typicus
TTCTAGGTTCTCAGCATTCTGCTAAAAAAAAAAAAAAAAGTAAAGGTGGGCCGGGGAGTTAGCTCAGTGGTTCCAGTGCCTGTCTTGCAAGCGCAAGGACCTGGGTTTGATCCCCGGTGACCACATACCATACTGGGCGTGGAGACACGCCCAACAGCAACCAGTACCACATACCACAGTGCCGGGCATGGTGGCTCATGCCTGTAACCCCAGCACTTGGGAGGCAGAGGCAGGAGGATTGCTGTGAAGTGAGTTTAAGGCTGAGCTCAGGGCCAGCCTGAACCACAAAGTGAGACCCTGTTTCAAAAAAAAAAAAAAAGTGAAGAACCCAAAGTTAGTGTGGCACAAGCTCTGATGACAAAGAACTAACAGGACCAGTTGAGGAAAATAAATGGACAACAGGACCCCCGTGGGAATCCTGACTCCTTCAGCTAGATCCTCGATACACAGGATTCTCTAGGCTACCTTGAGGTGCATGGTACTATCAACGAGTGATCATGGCCCTGTAGGAGACACTCTTCAGCCACTGACTGATCACTGATTTGAAGTGTGTACAGCAACCCATGGATTGGTGCTTGGCCCCATTCTGTCAGCTGGGCTTTCTGATGGCCTGGGAGGAATTTGACAATACAGGCATCTAATCATCCAATAGAATCTAGTTGGGAAACTAGAGAGTGCTTGTCTACTAAAGGTGTAGTTCTCCTGCATTGTGTCTTTTAGGAGACAGGGAAAGAGCTTATACATTTGTATACTCAGGGAAGACCCAGAGAAGAAGGCAGCATTAAAGATGAACCACTACAAACCCAATGTTTACAAGCAGCATGAAAATGCATCCTTGGGTGCCTAGATAAAAACAAGATGAAGCACAGAGTCCTGTATGTCTTTGAGAGACACTGTGGCTCCATCAATGCCACCCCTGCACCAGCAGCTCCATCCTGACCCCAGGGACATGGACTAGGTGTTATGAAACACTATGAACAAAGATGGTTCTTCCTTCTGGGGTCAGTAAAAATGGTCTAAGACCCAGAGCAGGGGTACAGAGCATAGACAGGTGTCTTTAGAAAGCTAGTACACCTTCTTTGTGAACTTTAGGAGTGATATGTTAATGAGGAGAGCAAAGAAACAGGTGAGGCTAGAAATCACATTTGGAAAATGACTTCTTGCACTCATTGGTGGTGCCTAGAGGGAGCGTGGAAGCCCTACTCCTCTCTCCAACCTGCCCGTGGGCAGCTGACATTTTCTCCATCTAAGGAAGAGGCCCAGGCAAGGCCCCTTGACCTTTCTTACCAGATATTCACATCTAGGCATTCCTGGAGCAAACTGCAGTAGCCACTGCTGAAATCATGATTAGCATTCTCTTCTTCTTTTCTACCCACAGCGTGGTCGAGGCTCGAAATACTCTTTAATTATGAGTTTATTACAAACAGCACCAGGGGTTATGATGGATAAAACTAGGATTTTGTTTTCAGAAATATGCAGAACAAATGAACGAGTCTAGAGAGAGAAAAGTGCAATGAAGTCATCAGGTCACCTGAATGCCAGGGCCAGCTATTCATTTTGGGACTGTGCATCCATGAGTGTGTGTGTGTGTGTGTGTGTGTGTGTGTGTGTCTGTGTGCATCTGCACACACACGTGTGTGTGACCTTGATTGAACAGATTGCTACCTTCACAGAATGGGACAAAAGATGACAATAGCTCACTGCTTTTGGAAGCTCTGCAAAGATGAATATATCTTTCTCTCCAAGGAGCCCCAATCCTGTCCAAATGTATTTAAAATCAGCCCTGTCTTAGAAATACTTAGTGGGGAAAGATGAAGGCTCCACTGCTAAGGATCTCCAGTTTCGGTTTAGATTTGGCAGAAGCCCAGTGACATCTCTGATCTCCAAATAATCATTCACTGGGAACACAGAACCCTAGTGAGCTTGGAGATGATTAGTTATTGCATTGCATGTCCCATCAGCTTGAATCTCGGAGAGCTGATCCAGGCCCAGGATGTGGACAAAGCTGTTCATCCAAATTACTCTAATCCACAGATAGATTTTGATCATCCTACCCTGCTCTCCTTGATCTATCTTCTGTTTCCATAGCAGCTAAAACCTTGGTAAAATGGCAGCATCTGGCCCAGGCGCAGGTAAAAGTCCCCTGGGGAGACGCATCTGCTGAATGTCCACAGCAGAAGGAAAACAGGACTCTAAGACATGACAGTTTATGTGCCAGTAAGATACAGAGAAGAGGCACAGCTCTAAAGAGGAGATGGCAGGTAACTGTGAGGAAGAAAGGGGTAAAGGGAGAGAGGCAACATGGAAGAAATAAAATTATAGTAGAGACATTCAGGACGCATGAGAGGAAAAGAAAGTGGAGAACCAAAAAGTATAAGGAAAAGTATATACAAAAAAGGATGTGTGGAAGTTAAAGGCCCTTGACAAGAACAAAGAACTGACCACTCGGAAGTGGAATTAAGAAAAAATGAGAATTAGGTTTTCTTATACTGGTACAAATCCCTATTGTGGAGTGCAATCATGATGTGTACATGTAATATAACAATAAAGATTTCAATTTAAAAAAAAAGAAAAGACATCAAATAGGAGACAGAGTTAGAGTCTTGGCACAAGGCAAAGGAAATCTGCCCCAGATGATAAATGTCCTGCATATCAGAAAGGCATAGACTGCCCTGGCACCAGCACACTGGGCATTCTGCATGAAATTGTGATGGATGACATATACTGCGGACATAGAGAGCCTGCTCTCAGGATGGCCCCTCCTTCAGAAGTGCCCAGGGATGTTCCATGTCACCTGTGAGCTAGTGCTTAGCTGAGGCCACATCCTAGATCTGGGCCTGTCCACTTATACAGTCTTTTCAAATGGAGAGACTGACTGAGACACAGGTGATACTCAGTGATCTCTGTTCATAGGGGTAGTGTCAATAATTATGGCCAACATAGCTCCCAAGACTTCAGGGCAAAGATGGGTGAATCTTTTATACCTTTTCTGAGAATATTCATCACTGTACACTGTGGTCACTGGGGAAAGGAGACTCAGTATTTGAAGACCATTCAAGTCCTCCTTTTTTTTTTTTAAATGTCTCAGTGCAGTAGGCACATTGATATAGTGCCACCTTCAGGCACGGAGGATTCATAGCCCAAGAAAAGACAGGCTTTGATGTATAACCTTCAGCCGGCAGCCCTTTGTAGGGATTGACTTCTTTAAGGGTAGACACATGACACTTGATGGAGTATCTGACTGTTTGGCAGACAGCCTAAATTCAGCAAGAGACTGCAGTGCTTATACAAAGTACCAGCCCCAGTATCTCTGTAGAATTTCCGGAGTGCCATCTTGCCTTCAAAATTTCCCACAGGGCCAGCAGAAGTGCTCTGTCGGACCACACTACAGTTCAGCTTCTCCCTCTGCCCAACCTTCCTGTTAATCTTTTCTCAAAGAGCTGATCTCAAGGGCACCCTCTAGTAAGGTGCCCACCCATCACCTTCTCCAAATCAGAAGGAGCAAAACACAAATGGTCACTGCATGCATCTGCTGTGGTGTCCTAGATTCCTTAAAACTGTGCTGCCCAGCTGGACATACCTTCACCATCTACTCCTGTGTGTGCACACACATTCACATGCATGCACACAATTACACACATTCATATTAGCCAATGATAGACGGCAAAATCAAGACCTCTGTTCACGTCTTTGCTCAAAATTCTATGTCAGTCAGTGTAGCCAGTTCTATCTTTTTACCCTATCCTGTTACATTGTGCATTCATTTAGTTATTGTTTGTCATCTGTTGCATGAGAACATGAACTCAGAACATAAAACTGTCACTTTGAGTTGGCTGCTAAATTCCCCAGTGCCTAGAATAGATCTGGGACCAATGCAACATTCAATAAATACTTAATAATGAATGAAATAACTTTCTGTTCTTTGCTTCCAAATAAAAGCTAGCTTAATGACAAATAACATCTTGTCTTAAACTCTTAATGGTTTAAATACTCAGTTCTTGAAAGCACAAAACACTCAGTCTGGTCTGCACAGCATCTGAGCATTTAAACCAAATGAATTTTTCAATTTAGCCACACATTAAGTTATATTTATTATCTAGGATAAATCGGAGAAAAACAACAAAACCACAAAAACGACTAATGACCAGATTTTTGGCAATACTGAAGAAGCACCGACTAGGAAATTTTCCTTTTCAGAATATGGCTGTGTAAAGCTCTCTTTCATCATTATGTACTTGTGTTTTCTATCTTAGAATGGCCAGCTAAACAATGCCAATGAAGCAATTCTTCACATCCTTCACTTTAACATGTCATATTCGCCCAGAACCTCTCAACCACTATTTTACCCAGAAACAACTGAGACTTAACTCCCAAGGGTTGGAGAGACAGTCAGGTGTGAGTTCTGAAATCTGACAGGACAAGGCTGTCTTGCAGAGAACCTCAGAACTTTGCAGATTCAAGAACATGTCATTGTCACACACAAGAGCCCTTTGAGTCACAGCCAGAACCTCCTGTCCACATCCTCAGACAACAAGGTGATTCTCTTACCTTTGGGGGAGATGTGTCTCCAGGTGACTGTGGGCTCTGGTCTACCTGTTGCTATGCAGGTGAGGCTGATATTGTTCCCTTCATTGATGGAAATATCTGAAGAAATTTCTACAATTTTGGGAGATACTGTGAAGACAAAACAGGTAGAAAGAAAAGAATAATCCTGCTGATATATTTTTTCTGTTGCCTTAAAATGATATTTGACAGATGAGACCAAAGATGGAAATATATGGACTGTTTGAAAATGATAAGAAATTACTTTAAATAACAAAACATCTTGTATTGAGTTTAACTAGAATTTCCTGTGATATAAACACAGAGTTTGAGAGTTCAAACAGAAATAAGTTCCATCGCCATATTGCAATACCTGCTCTTCTAGCCTACACCTTTTCCCATCTCCACTCTCACCCATACCCACCTCCACCATGTAGCCATGAGTCATTCTTCTGAAATGCCTTTATGTAATGTGAATCTAGACGTAGCACGTCACTGCTTGAGCAGCTCAGATCACTTCCTGCTTCCTCCCTGATCACCAACAGCTCCTTACCTAGTGCACCGGGCCATGCAGATTCAAGCATCGGCAGCTTCTCCCACTGTCATCCCCAAGGGTTTCTGCTCTGTTCATCTATGTGCTGCACCTTTGTGTCTTTCAAGATCACCATATGTGTGGATTTCCACTAGAACAAGGGATCCTCCATCCTTCCTGGGAAGCTCCCAGGTGTCCTTTACGGTCCGACGCAAAGACCATTCTCTTTGTGGTGGTCTTCACCACTCCTACATCTCTTTGCCCTCCCTAAAACTCAGATTTAGTGCTTCCTCTTCAAGTGGAAATAACTTCAGTGAGCCGTAACTCACTTGATCACTGTGTGTCTCTTTCTATCTCCTCTAAATTACTCCTTTCAAAGAGGCAACATTCTTATCCTGCTGGGGCCAGGAGGCTCATTTCCTGTCGTCTTGTTTGGGTCTTTCCCTGCTGTCCTGCTCCTCCTGTGTGTTTTGCAGAAGCAGTACCACACAGGGACACAGTCTGTCCCGCAGCCCACATGGCTGTGGACACCCATCCCATGCTTGGCACACATTATTTCAGTCTCATTGATACTGGACTGGACAATTTCATTCTTGGCAAGTTAATGGGCCTTTCCATCCAGGGCTCCCATGGTTCTTCATATCACCTTCTTCCTTGCACATGTGTTCCATGAGCCATCACTGTGCACTCCCAAGGCTTGTACCCCTCTGGCACACAGCACCTTTTGATCCGCTAGCAAATGCAAAGGAGCTCTAAGACAAGAGTGGTAGGGTCACTGAGGTCAGATTACTTTGGAAACCTCAACACCTGCCTTTCCTCAGCATTGGCCCAACATTGTCGAACCACTGCTGACACTCATCTCTGTCTCTTTAGGAAGTTTTCCTCTGTGGACAGTGGGTACGATGACACCTTCTCTCAGCACTCCTCAACATTGGCCTCCGTTTATGTCCTCACTCCACCGAATGGAGACATGGCTCACAGTATGTGCTGCTGCTCTGAGTCCTTATCCCCTCTGTCACTGCAGACAATGGTGCTCAGTGCTTTTCCTGGACTTACCTATTAGAATCGCCCAAGGCCTAGATGAATTACCACCCTTTCCAGAGGATCCCCAGGAGGAGTGTCCTCCCCTCACTGCTGAGCTGACAGCATGGTGATATCTCCCTCGTAGTCCTTCCTAGGAGGGCTCTCTTATGTTTCATTTATCTCACCTTCAATACCATAAATTATCTGGATACAAGATGTTAATTATGAGCTTTACTCATCATTTAATTTTCCCCTGTCCTGAATAGGGTGTTTTGCACAGAGCAAGCACCAATTAATCATTTTTAGGTTTAGGTCTACACTGAGATTCAGACAAAGAGGCAGTGTGTGTGTGTGTGTGTGTGTGTGTGTGTGTGTGTGTGTGTGTATGTGAGAGAGAGAGAGAGAGAGCACATGCATGCACACACATGTACATGAATTTTTGAAGGTATTTGGTGGAAAAAAATAATGTAGAGTATCTTTGGTGAGGGTTTCATGGAGACTCTTGACTCTACAACTGGAATTTTTAAGATACAACAGGGAAATTTATAGCCATGTCACTTAAAAATGTAGATTGGGCCTTCTAGGACTGAAAAGTAATTGATGAACTAATGACTAAGTTGTTTGATTTGCTGACTTCTTGACATGTACAAATTTCTAAACTCCCTTTGTTCTAAAATTATTTAAACTGATCCTGCACAAATAAAAGCTTTGATGTACCTTGTGTCTGGAGCTTTAAGGGAATCAGTCCCTGCTCGTGCACTCTTGCACCTACCCAGACACTTGCCTGGATGCGGCTCCCGCCTGTTTTTGGCACCCCCATGGCCTTGCTTCCTGCCTGGAGGACAGGCTGACTGCAGAATGTCTTGCTGGCCTTGCAGACATTGCTCCAACTGTGCAGGTAAGTAATTTATTGATCTGTAAAGCACTCTGAGATGCTCTGCAAGGGATTATGTCACACCAACGCCATGCAATAAAATAAAAAAATGATGGACTTTGTGAACACAGGGTGATTTAGGGTTTGTAGTTGGAAGTGTACTTAAAGTACATTTTAAGTGGATATCGGGCTGGGTAATGAATTACTCTTGCTTTGGAAGGGCTTACTGGGAGTTCATTTTCCTGGCTTCTTACATGATAGCTAATCTGCTAATCATACACTAGAGAACAATGGACAGTCCCCAAGGAGGATGGAGGTGGTTTGGGCCAGAGCTGTCAGCTTAGTCAGTATATTAAATGGGGCAATCATACCTCAGGCTTGGAAGAATCATCTAGAATCATTTCACCCCATAGCAATTGGAAAGGATCCAACTCATGAAGTAGAAGATGGAAACGTGCTTGCCAACCTTTCAGACATGCCTAACTGAGAGCTTGAAGGAGGAAAACTGCCCCCAGATAAATGGGAAAAGCAAGCCATTTGGGGAATGGAGCTGAGGTCCTCTGGCCACAGGAATAATCTCAATTATCAAAACTAAATTGGCATAATATATAAGGTGTTAGGAGATTGCGAGTATCACTTTCTAGGTGGCATCTTCTAGCATAGTGTCATTATTCAAAATTAAATTGGACACAGTAGTTACAACTTAATGGTAACACAATTCCTTAGCACATGCAAACCCCCAGGTCTGATCTCCAGCAACAACAAAAAATTAAATCAAATGGATAAGGATACAGTATGGTTTTAGCTAATCCATGTCCATTCACCTAATTATAAGACAGGATTACTTATATTTTTATATTGTTTCCATGCATATGTTCTTTATCTTGCTTCTCACTATGAAGGCTATGTTCATTCATTCATTCATTCATTCTGTCAATATCCGTGGGTCACCATATACTAACAATATGATAAGTACTGGGGATATAAACTAAGTAATATGTGGTCCAGTCCTCAAGGAGTTCACAGTCTAGAGATGTAGAAACCAATAAACAGTCCAATCCTTCAATGTATTGTGACAGAGAAGGACGAATCAGTGTTATAGGAACACAAGAGATAAACATCTAAACCCACCTGAAAGTCATGGAAGCTTGTTGGATAGAAGAGGAGTATATTAAGCCTTAGGAGATAAGTAAAATTAATCAAGACTGGGGATAAAAAGAAAGACATTCTAAGCAAAAGAGAAAACAAAAGGAAAGTGCTAATACGATGTAATTTTTAGTAACAGAAGTTTCCTTTGGGGATTGGGCTAAAAGTCATTTGATAAACATTGAGTGAATACTTACTATATATACAGCCACATGCTAGACTTTAGGGTCTCTCAGAAACTTACCAGGTTGCTTGTTTGTCAATGAACTTACATTCTGGAGAAACAGTGCATACAATCATCCAAGATAACTGAATAATAGAGCAAAACACTGGAAAACTCTTTGGAGATGCATGTCAAGCAAGGGATAAAAACAAACTGTGAGCTAGAGGGAAAATCACAGTGACCAAGAACATCCGAGGTGGCTTCACCTTGGAGAAACATTTATTTTTGGAGATCAACACTCAAGAAAGAATCATCTAGTCAGAAAAAAAAAATTGAAACTGCTTCAGAATTATACTGGCACAGATGGGAAGGCAGAAATCCATGACGTACATTAAGATATAAATTCTAAAGAGCCAATTTAGAGTAGGGCTAAAATCCTGGCTCTACTACATTCCTGCTGGGCATCCCTGGCCAAGTGAGCTCCCTCTCCATACTTTGCCTTCCTTACCTACAAAATGGAGCTGGTAATTCCTTAAAATGGTGGAACTCACAGGGTTTGTCTGAGGATTTAAGAAGCAAGTTTCTGAAGTGTACTAAGAACAGTTCCAGGCAATGTGCAGTACTCAGTAAATGGAGTTTTAATATAATGTGTGGTTGGCAAAGATGCATCTATGATGTTGATGCAGAATTGACAGTCAATAAATTTTATAAGAATCAAAGAAAAATGGAATATATGATCAATGAAATAAAACAGAGCCAGATTGTGGAACAGCCTGGGGGTGAGATCTTAGATTTTTAACTTCACTCTATAGGTATGGAAAGTATCTGAATTTTTAAACAGAGAATGCCATAGTTTAAAAAAAATATTTTTAGAAGACTCTGTTAACCATGTGTCAAAGTGGAAGAGATAAAACTAGAGTAAGAGGAAGCTAGCCATATGGGTGATTTTCAAAGCTTCAATTAAATTGTTGCCTTTGCAATGATGAGAAGAAAGGGATGTATTTGAGAGCAAAGTCAAAGTGAATGTGTGGGCACTTAATGATCTCCTGGCAGGGGCAGAGAGGTACCAAGTCAAGCAGGAGCACAATTTGCTGAGCAGCAACTGGACATCTGTACCAGCACAGACCTGGATGTTTTACAAGGAATTGCTCGTGGACAGAACATTAGTTTGATTATCCCATTTTGAATATGTTGATGGTGAGATGATAAAGGACACCCAGGGAGGAATATTACGTTAGCAATTGAAATTCTATGATCATTATGGTTGGTGTCTCAAGTCCCCCTAAAGCCTCATGTGGTCACAGGCAGGACTTTTTCCAAGGGTGGCTGGGTCTGGAGTGTGAGCCACTGGAATTGATTGTAATGTTAGAATCAAGAGCACTGGGGTTAAAGGTGTGAGTGCTAGCATTCTAAGTAGCCTGGACAAAATAAAAGGGACAGAAATGCCTGCGGTCATCCCCTATCAGTTTGCTGCCTTCTGCCCACCATGAACTATTTCTCCTCTGTGATGCTTTCCTGCCATGCCACCCTAACTCGGAGCTAAATGACTTGGAATGAAACCTCTACAGACTGTAAGCTAAATAAATTGATCCTTCTTTAACTTTGGGTGTTGGATATTTTGTCCCAGCAATGAGAAAAGTAACTAAGACAGTGATCAAAGGTTTGGGGCAAGATCAAGTTGAACACACATTTGAAAAGCAAACTGTACATTGTTGAGATCTGCAACTATAAATTAGATTTTTGAAAGTCGATGCTTCCTTTAGAGAGATCATTATCTTCTCCTATGTGCATGTGTTTGAAATCTGCTGGTCTTTAACATCTAAATCTAGAAAACATGAATTATAGAAAAAGAAAGACCAACAAGTATTTAAGGTCTCCTTAGGAAGAAAGAAGCCACATGAGCCACACACTCTTCAGATAGTTTCACACTGAATACATTATGTTATAGTTTAATCTTGCTGTTACTGAATTTTAATTCAAATGCATAAATAATTAAATAAGCAAATTATTATCTAACATAGTCTAAGGAACTATACCCTTGGTTTGGTTTCTATTGCCCAGGTGTTGAGTTTTAATAATTATGTCATTAATAAATAGCAATTTGCTGTTTTTAGCACACAGTAGATATCCTATTAAACTGAAATTAAGCTGCTTTATTAAGCACTGTGCAGGCCTGTGGGGCTGAGAATGCACACGAGCTGCTTGGGCCAGGTTCATCTGCGCAGCACATGCAGATCTGCGGCTCCCAGATGGCGTCCATGGCTGCCAGTGGCACTTCTCCTTCTGCTCTTACTCAGTGCAAGATCTGAGATACCCACTTCTTGTTAGGGTAGATTTCCAAGCACGAGCTTCTTGATATAAATTCCCATGTCCTTTGTCTTCCAGAATTAAAAGAACAAATCTAGATTGCCCTTGACCTTCCTGTTTTCCAGATTCATACTAAGACTCCCAGGCTTATTTCAAAGGCCTAGCACAGAAAGCGTAACTGAGATCAGAAAGCACTTAGAGTTTCCACCAAGCATGTACTGCTCTGATGATGAATCCTCCTTTGCATACAAGCCTTTGGGTGTCTCTGCAAAGTTCACTGCAAAGTTTATCTGTTTAGGGTTGGATTCAGTTCTACAGCAAAATATACTTTCTCTCCCATCCACACTGAGCCAAGAGATGATGCAGCACAAGGGTGAAGACAAAGCCCTTCATTAACGTGTAGGCCCATTGTGAGCTGGACTCTGCCTCCTCCCACTCCCCTAGCCACTCTCTCTCACTCTGCTGCTGCACTCTCCTCCTGAAACACCCCAAGCCCTTCCTTGAACTGGAGAGTATGCCATACTTCCTTCTGCTTTTACATGACCTTTTCTGTTTTAGTCACTGGATCTTAGTCTGTCAAAGAAGTTTTGCTTGGTCACCCTTTCTAAAAAAGAACGCCCATACTGTGTGATTATTGACTTCTCTTAAAGAAGATGTGAGCTCCACTGTGTTGTTCATTCAACTCTTTATCACATACCTCATGATTGACACAGTTTGTGTTCGGTGAATGAATGGATGGATGGATAGATGGGTAGATGGATGGATGTGCTTTACAAGGATCTTATGGAAATGGAAATAAATTCAAATGACTAAATATCCTTGAAACCTTTAAGTAGTCTCCAAAGACTCTCCCAAGTGTGCATGGTATTATCAGTAATTGCCATTTATTAAATACCTTCTATACAAGAGATATTTGTATTTTGCCTACATAACCTTTAGATTTTTCCTGTATTAACTTTGCTAGCAGAAATCATTTCTACAGTAGCCGGTTCCCCTGGTTTATCTGGAATTAAGAGCTTTCCCAGGACACAGAACTTTCACTGCTGAAACTAAAACATTTCAAGCAAAAAAAAGGATGCATTAGCACTCTTGGTGTTTTCCACATTGTACAGATGAATATTCTGATACTCTGATGGGTCTAAAAATTTGTTCAAATATATAGGTGAAAATTCCAAAGTTTTTTAAAAGAGGTATTGTATAGGTGAGAAAAGTAACACCCACACTTGAAATCATAAGTGCATACATAAGAATAAATAAACAGAAATACCAGTGACTCTTTTTATGGACATCTACTATGCATTAAATACCTCATAGGTATAGGTAGCTCAAACTCATAGGGGCTCAAACTCATTACTGGATATTCTTATAAGAATTGTATATGCAAGTGACAGCAAACCTTTTAGAGATGAGTGCCCAAATTGTGACCCACTTATTTATCACAAAGTGCCAACATGGCAGTTAAACCTGAACAAGGATTCTAGCTTAGAAAAAACAGCTGTAACCAGTGCTCAGCTGCAGGAGTGACTTGTCTTGTGTGCCACAGAGAGAGCTCCATGCACCCACTGCAGCCCACGTGCCATGAGTTTACCACTAGTGATTAGAGGGATCTTCACAATTTGAGTGCAAACAACAGTAAGTTTGAGGAGGTCGCAAATGCAGGTTATAGATGACCCCACCCTTCACTCAGAGATCAGTGCAGCAGATGATACATCCCCCAGGGCCTGCTCCCTGGGTCACTCTTATGTCCACACATTACTGCCATGCTCCCTTTATCCCCATAAAACCTCTGTGTGCCTGTGGGCTTTTCTGTGGAAAGAGCTCTCCTCACTGCTATAACTGTGGTTTCTTCTCTACCCCAAGAGTGAACAGGATGTTTCATTGACCTAACTTTGGAGCTCCCAATATTTGTACACACATTTCTCTTGTTTTCTTCATTCCATGAGTAGCTCATGCTTTTCATCATGCTCCTATCTATCTTACTACAATGTATGGTGAACAAGAGCTGTGGGATCCAGACAGCTTGAGTGGGGAAGCTTCTGCTTCCTGTCACCAATAAGGAATCAGTTATGCCTACATGTGCATCCACTGACAAAGGTAATCATTTGGCATGTGTTCACTAGGGTTATTTAACATGCCTTCCCTCTTTTCCTTCCTTCTTATAAGACTATGTCTGCACCTAATGAACTTTCTAGTATTGTGGCATCTATGATTTCTTTTGATAAAAATATCTCTAAATTTCATGTCAGAATACCAGGTATTAAGCCTAGACCTCAAAATTACTAACTGTAATAACTTATGTAAATCATCTGAATCTCTGATTATATTAACTTTCTTAATACCTTTCTTTCTTCCTCAAAATAGATGTTCAGGGGCTCAGATAAAAATGTGAAAATCCCACTTTAAATATAAAGTATTATTCAATGTGACTTATTGGTAGTACTAATAGTGTGTACCTCTGGAAGGAAATAGGAAGAGAAATACTGACCTTGGCTGCTGTGGGAAATATTTTAGATGTAAATTGGAGTGGCTACCAGTCACAATCATGTAAACAGATACTGCCCACTGTCTCGGATTTACAAGTGGTTCAGGGATCAATGGCTTTTTTAAGTGAGGACCCAGGATGCAGCCTGAAATGGGCAAAGGGATCAGACTCTACTGCCAGCCAAGGGATGCTTTCTTTTTCAAGGACAGAAAAGTCAGAGTACAGATATTCAGAATCTCAAGTGAAAGCTGGAAAATATACAAAGCTTTCTAATGATGTAACTTCAGGTGGATTGTTGTTACTTTCACCCAAACACTTTTGTTAGATGTCTGTCTGTCTGTCTGTCTGTCTCTCTGATCCTTGTTCTTTGGAAAATCATGAAACCCTAGGGGGAAAATTCAGTGATTTATTTGTGATTAGTCATGAGCCACTGGTTCTGAAGCTAGGCATTTTTTCCTTGCAGGATGAACTGCCATGTGGAAGGAAGGCTGAATGAGCTCTGCTTCCTGTCCCAGTTCAGCCAGTCCTAACAAAAATAAAAGAATGAAGTGAACCTATTCCCTCATCCTTCCATGCTTCCCTGATCCTGGATGTATTGACATGGACTGAATTTTACCGCACCCACCTGAAGTAAAAAGGTCCATTAATTTCTAAAAAGTATCCCTTCATCAACTGACTTACATGGAGATGTGAGAGAAGTAGCAACACCACAATATGAATATGCCATTCAGATAGAACTGGCTGTTTTCCACCTTCTAGCACAAGGGCAAAAACTTTGGGGTGAGACAGTCCCTTGCCCTCTGCCTCCATCCCCAAATAGATGAGTTCCCTGGGAACAAGTGTTGGTGGGGAAAGCAAGGTGGGAGGCCTAAAGACCGCTGGACCTCTTCCATGCCCAGGGCTTTGCCACATGGTCAGCATTTACTGCTTACTGCAGTTTCCCCACAGTGACTCTCTAAGGTGTTGTCCCCACTGTTGAGAGGTTAGTCAGCCTAAGTTCATCTTGCAGGGAGACAGACACACTGTCATCAGCATTTTCTAAAGACCAATGCCCAAAATGTTGACAAACCAGAAACCCTGCAAAAATTAAAATGATGCTACCATGAAAAGGAAATCAATTAACCAGATTCACTGCTTCATTTTATAAGGAACTCAAACAAACTGGAAATTATGATTTTTTTCTTATTATTCCTCATGAAAGAAAGCTAATATTTGTTGAACATGTAATAAGAACTAAATTCTTCCCATGAATTTTCCCATTTAATCCAGAACACTGAAGCCTTAAATAGCTAATGAGGTGCTCAAAGCCAGTGAAGTAGAAAGTAGCCAATGTCAAATCCATGCTCTTCTTACAGGATTTTGGGGATCAAATGAAATGTGTAGGCACAACTGAAAGTGTGGGGTGAAGTGCTAATCGCTCTGCAAATGAATTCTATTGTGATTGAGATTTTAAATGGGTCCAATCAATTAGTGGTAAGCAGCACAACTGTCTTCTGTAAAAACCACACCTGGGTTGCTGATTGGGATTTCTGACCTACATGACTTCTTCACCTCCACCTCAGTGGTAGGGTTTCTGACTCTTCCTTGTTCTCATTTCTCCTCCCCTGGAATTGTTTGTCCCAAAAATCTCACATACAGAGCCTGGGCAGCTCCTCACAGGACCTCTTTGGTGTATTTCTTTGGCTCTTTTGGCATCTGAAGTCTTCCTATGATCTCCCCAGAGCAAAGAAGCAGCTGAGATTCATAAAACCCAAATTATCAGCTTAAATGGCAACACCATGGTGATTCAATCTTGTCCTCTCCCAGACTCTATCTGATGTTTCTGTCCTCTGGAGAGAGTTTTTTGGTACAAGTTCTGAAAGATCCTCTTAGGAACAGAGCAAGGCCCTCTTAGATAAGGGAACATTGTGGGACCATTGCCCCAGGAATCTCCAGCCTCCTCAGGTTGGCACTCTAGACACATTTCAGTCAGGGGCTGTAGTTCTGAGGCATCTCTTTGTTTTCAACAGGGGCCATTTTTTCCAAGTTCAGAAAGATGTTCGCTGAAAATTTGCCCTTTGAATATTTTTGGTTCTCTTTAAAAATCTACCTTGTGAAGAAAAGAACCATCTCTCTGTAATGGTCTGTACCATAACTTTACCCTCAGGATAAGATCCATACTTCTAATTTTGATATAATGGAAATAAACAAATACGAAAACATGTGTCTGTGTCTTCACAGTCTGTCAGACTCCTGGTCTAATCCTGGATGCATATTCTCCTCCTGCCTTTAAGAGATGTATCATGCGTCAAGTATTCCTCTCTCCCAGGCTTCCTCATGGAGGTCAGAGGGAGGCTGGCCAGGTGGGGACAGAGCCTGGGTCCCAGGTTGTCCTTCCCAACACCACAGAATCCTCCTCTGCAGGCTGTCAGTCTGCATGCTGCCAGCAGTGCCAAGCTCACTAACACTCTCAGCTGCCTTGACCGCATCATCGACACTAATTCCTAATTGCCTAAAAGCACTAGTAGTTATGTACTCGAGCACTAACCATAAAGCTGTACATGCCAGAGAATTATGCTGACTGCAGGAGGACCATCTTGACTGCAGCAAGTGAGTTATTTCACAAATGTCTCTCTTTCCCCTCAAATATCTACAAGGCTGAATTCAGAGAAAGAGGGTACTTGGGCCTGAGGGGATTTTCTGCCTCCCCAGCATGAATGTGGCTTAGGCCAGAATAGGAACTTGAGTTATACCCACACTCCCTGGAGCATCATCTGTATCTGTGGGATATCTTCAGCCAGTGAGGACAGATCCCATTATCTGACCTTGATCCTGGAGCCTGATAGGTGCTCCCACTGCTGTCCAAGGTTACCTGGCAGTTGGTTTTCAGCTGACTTTTTGTCCTAGTCTTTATTGCCACTAAATCCCTCATAAAGGTTATGACTGGAGAACCGATTGAGATGAAGCTCCTGCCCCTTTGGCACTGGAGGCAGAGACACTGGCCTGTCTGTGTTAAGCTACAATTCATGGTGAGAACAGTGGCCCTGTTAATCCCTCTGTGAAATGTCACAGAGCTGCAGCTGAGAAGCAGTGTGGTTGGGGAAAGGAAAAAGTTTCAACAAGACTTCTTGTTAATACAAAGCTTGTCAAACATATCACCTAGAAACAGTGAATGTCTTTATTAGATTCTTTCATCTCCCCCCGAGAATGGAGGGATGCAACCAGTTGCTTCTCGGTGAAGATGTCATCATCCAGAAACTAATTAAAGGCTATGCAGGAAGCTGGGCCTCTCATACTCCGGAGAACAAAATGCATTAGCAAGTGAAGTAAAAAAAAATAAATAAAATAAAAATTACAAGTGAACTTTATATCAAAAAGGGCAAGATGGGAATTTGACAATAACTGCTTTCTCCCTCAGCACTCAGCATGTGAGAGGGGGCCCATCAGGATGCCAGTGAATCTTGACATGAGGCCATCTGCTCCCTGGCATCCCTCAGGAAAGGACTTGTCCTCTCTGAGTGTGCAGAGGAGAAGGCCACCTGACCCCGTACTATGGAAAAGGTAATGGCAAAAGTTTCATGTCAACCTTTGCCCTCACGGTTGAGAGCAGCAAAAGACATGCGTGAACAACATTCATTTACCTGTGAAAATCAAATCTAGCCAGGTTGCTCCATCTGAAATGTGTCCAGCACGAAAAACACAGAGAAGCATATGTTGTGCCTTGTGCCCAAAAAACACTCTAAACCTCAGTCCCTTGATATCTACAGCGATGGAATAAACCTCCATATGCACAACATGAACATCTCTATATATGATGCTTTGTAGTCACCAAAGATCTCTACAAGCTGCAGTTCTTCCTTATTAGAGTCCTACTGCTCATGTTTGGATTTTTCATATCTCATGACTCATGGTTGTCCACAGAATAAAACATGAAGAGCCAAACATTTTAAGGTTCTCTACTATATACTCCTAACCCCCTCATCACTTGAGCCATAGCTGTTCTGGCATAGCATGTCTTTCCCTTCCTGACTTCGTATACTGGTTTGTGCTGTTTCATCTGCTTTACCAATTCAGCTCTCTCTGAAACATCCCTAATCCTTTGGTCACAGGAAAATGCACTGTGCTACCCACTAGTCTCTGAACAACTTTTGGCTTAGTGATTGATAATGAATGAGTGAATGAAGAATGAGCTCAAAATTTTGAATGCTTGCTGGTTCCCTCCACGCAGAGAATAAATTTGAACGTTACTAGTTTGACACATCAGGGCATGTTACCTCCTACTTAACTTTCTTCATTTTGCCTTAATTGTTCTTTACCAAATTGTACATAATTTTCTTGGTCTGAATGAATTAATTTGCACTTAAGGCCATCCAGAGTAGCATGGTAGACGTGAGCTTAGGCTCTGGTATCAACTAGAATAAATTGCAGCCCCAGATCTGCTGTTATCCCTGGATATTTTTCCAATTTTGTACTGAGGTAAAATATTTATAACATGAAATTTATCATCTTAACAATTTCAAAGGTACAGTTGGTCATATTAAGTGCATTCATAAATTTACCTGTTTTTGAGACACTATTCAACTTCTCAGTATTTTCACCTGCAGAATGCATGAAGTCATCCTAAAAGGCTGATTAGTGTGAGCGATTCAAATACCTTCTACAGTTTCTAGCACAGGTTAAGTGATGAAGAGCAGAACACACTTACTAACACTGCAAACCACTCCTGTGACAATCACTTTCCACAATCCCCATGGTCGCAAAGCCAAGGTGCCTCAACTTGTGAAAACTAATGACTAATTTCCTATCTTCACTGTGAGTTAATTGTTCAGCAGCATCGGATCCTTATCTCCTCTCTTCTTCTTTTTTGGCTTGGCAATGTGACACCCTCCTTGTTCTCTTACCCTGCTGGCCATGGTTATCCAGTGTCAAGGGTCATGGCAGGGTCTGTTTCCTGCCCATATGTCCTCTTCTCTAATTGACTCTGTCCCATCTCATTGTGCCTTTCATTACAATTAGATGTCCCTGGTACCCAGTTTCATGCCTTTACCTTTACCTCTGTTTTGAACTTTATTCTCATACAACAAATACTGGATTCTACATTTGAATGCTGCATGGAAATGGACCTCAATTTTTCTCCTCTGTAAAAAAGATGACACAGAAATGACACTTTGCATTGGGTACTTTGGAGATTTAATGACTTAATGCAGAAAGCTCTTAAAACAATGCTCAGCTCATACTATGTGAGCAGTAAAGGATGGTGTCCCTGTCCGAGGAGATCCAGATCCTCCTCCCTCAGAGGCCCTGTGCTGAAGCACCACATCTCTAACCATGCCATTGTCTACCAGATTGTGTAGAAACTACTGTCTGATTCTTTTCTTTTGTTTTTCATACTCAATTATTAAATCCTGTTACTGTAAAAGGAACCTGCCACCATGACTATATATCATTCTCTTCTCCGTTGGCATCATTGTCTTCTCTCTTACTACCCAAGCCTAATCTACTCTTATCTGTCAGCTGTCTTCCTGTTCTTACTATTTGTATGGACACTGGCTTCTCTGAATCACCCTGTAAGTAATTAAGCAAAACAAAACTACTGACCTGACAAAAGCTATAAATCAGACCATATTATCTTCTGCTTAAAATCTCGCAATGATGTATGACTGCCCTTTGCACAAATCCAAAATTCATACCTCCATCTCTAAAATAGAGCAGAGTTGATCCCAGAGGAAGTTGCTGACTTTATTCTGGACTCTTCTACGCATATTTCCCTCAGATTTCTCATCTGCTTTCTGTCCCTTGGAGGTGCCATACTGGTTCTAGCTTGCAATTGACATTTTCTTTCCTAATATGATCTTCCCCCAGACCTGCTATGGTCAGTTGTTAATCAGTTAGTTCCCATTTCAAATGTTACCTCCCCAGCCATTCCTATTCCTTCTTCATCAAAGAGCCCCATCCCACTTTAGCTTTGTGTATAGGGCACATCATTTCCTGAAGCTCTTGGCTACTTGTCAAGTGATTGTCATCTCTCTCTTCCTATTAGAACATAACTCCAGGAGGACCAAGCCTTACACTGTCCCACCCCTTCTATATTCCTGTGGTATGCAATGGTATCCAGCATTCCATATATTTTGTTGAATATATGAACAAAACATGGGAAAATTTATAACTCTTTTTTTTGCCCTCCAAAGTTCGTAATTCAGAGCATTCTGATGGACTATTTCGTAATCATAGTACCTGTTGGTGTGTCCACCAGTCACCCCAAGTATAAAATGGCACAAGAAGAGATAACTTTAGTATATGTGTCTCTTCTTTGTCCTTTACTTGGTGCCTCCAGTTGGAACCAGGTCCCCTGCAGAGCAGTGGTACCACACAGGACTGTTTGCCTGGATGTCTGGGCTGAGTCTCATGCATTATCTTCTCTGTGGCTCCACAGTATTAAAAGACATATTTCCATGATACAATGGGAAACACTGGAATGATTAAACTGCTACCTTGGCTCTGGTTGCAAAAACCACACAAGTGCTGTTGTTTGTGTTCTGTGTGTGAATGTGTGGATATACCTGTATTGCATACAAGCATGGTGAGCAAGAAGAGAAAGGAGACTTGATTTCTACTGCACAGTCAACTTCTTATCATGCCACCAGGGAGAGTGTCAACTTGCTTTTGAGAAGTCCAAGTGCAGTTTCTTCTGAGAAACCAGGAAATGAAAGAAAACAATAGCCTATAGGCTGCTCTTTGTTTTTCTTGAGAAAGTCGTGTGCAGCAACACAGAAAACCTAAACAAAAACCTGTCACTGGGCAATAAATTAAAAATAGATCTGGGTTCCTGAAGATAAATTGGTAACTTTCATTCTCCTCCCCTGAGTTGGGCATCTTAGAGGAACACAGGACAGGTGTCTCCAAGCTGAAGTATTGGGTAAAAAGCTGTCCTTTAAATTACATCCGGGCTATTTTTTTTCTGGCTGGCTGTATTTTTTGTGATCTATCCAGAGGCTTAAAAAGACACGCGGCAAAATAAATCTCAGTTCCATTAAGCATACACCGTGGACTTGCATACTTGTTCTTATTGGTGGCCGCTCTCCCTTCCTATCATCCCCCGCTCCCCGCCCTCCCAACGCTATCAAACATCAGCACCAGAAAATGTTTACGATTACTCTAGACACTGATACTAATCTAATTCCCTGTAATTGCCATTCATCATCATGTAGGCTTCTTTTCTTTTTTATTAAGCTCTAGTGCTCACATCCCACATAGCCCATAACTCCAGACAGAGACTCAGGCGTGCTTATTTCTAGAGTCAAACTGGTCAGTTAAGGAGTCAGCTCCCTACTCTGTCAATCAGAGAATCGGGGTCACTAGAAGCAGGCAAGGGGGCACTTCTATGGGTCTAGATTAGATTAGCACAAGTTAATGCACTTGCCTTCATTTTAAATCAAGCATGAGTCCCTGCTGAGTGAATCAATATTTAATAATTGCGAGATACAGTTGTGTGTGTGTGCGGAGGTCTCCACTGCATCCTCATGGGGACCTGTTTGCAACAATGGTGCTAAGGAAGCAGCTCATAATGCCTGCTGCTGGCTCCTTTGGCAATTCCTATTTTTATCAGCAGTACCATCCACTTCTGAAATGCATAATAAAGATAATAAGCCAACCCCCAGAAGAGCTCTGCCTAGACCAAAATGGTTAGGAACTGGCATGAGTTCATTAAGGCAGGCAGTGGAATTTTCCTCCCAGAGACATGGGCTGGGAAAGGGTACTCTGAGGCCTGGGAGGACAAGGAACAGTTTCAGTGCTGCAAGTCCTTTCTGGCAGATCTGAAGTGTGTCAGGAGATGGGCTTGAGAAAGAAGAGACAACATGGGATTTTGATACCCTCTGCTATTCTGTGTATCTCTGAGCCAATCATTTCACCTTGGGTTTTACCTTCCTCACTTGGAAAAGAAGGCATTCTGGCTAGGTGGGGCACCTCCACTTCAGCCTGTTGAGTCATTCTTTGCTGAGTGGGGGCTGATCTTGACTGCAAGATGTTCTGCAGGATCCTTGGTCTCTGCCCACTCGATGCCAGTGACATCTCTCCCACTTCCTGTATGACATTCATGCTGATGGGACAACAAGGAATGACTTTGGATGCTGCCAAATGTTCCCTGGAATATAACACATATATACCTTGTAGAACCAGGAGGCTAATGAGTCCTTAAATGGTGTCTAGTCTTCTGTGATGCTATATTTCATGTGTTTCTCGGGAATCCTCAGTATGGAGATGTTAGAGGTCTCGACTATAATAATTTGGAATTTCCTCTACATATTACTTTCTTTTTAAGCAGTCTAATCTGGGTTCACTCTCATGGTCAAAGTGTCTTGGCCTGAAGCTCATTCTCAGCCTTATTGGTTCAAGAATGTTACTGTCTGTCCTGCCACAGCCCCAGTTCCAGCTTCCTGGTCTCAGCTCCAGAGGCAGATGTGGCACAGGAAGCACTCTGTAGCTCACATGACTGCTCCCCAGCATCTGGAGGCATCCCCCAATTTCCCCCTGTCCTGCCCACTGCACCCAGATCTGCTCCACTCCATCTCCCTACTGCTTTCTGTAGGTCACCAGCAATGCAGGGTAGCTAGCTGCTGAATGGCTCATTACACAGGGCAAATTCATCAGAGAGGAGCCTCAGCCTAAGCACTGTAATGAATCCTTCAATTGGTAGAAATGAATGCATTAATCTGGGGCTATTAGAGTCTTTTATCAGGCTGCCTAAAATATACTGCCTTTGCAAAGCACACTGAGCAGGCATTTCACCCTGAAGGGGTCCATGGGAGGGGAGCACTATATTGGCACTAAAACAGAACAGCTAAGAGAAATGTAAAGCATGTGCATTGTACTGAAGGGAGTCAGTTACAGCAGAGAAAGACAGTTATGGTCTTCTGAAACATAATGGTAGATTTTTCATAGTGTTTATTCACAGCATTCGAGCCCAACGTAATAGGAAAAAACCATACTCTCTGAGTATCTTCCTGTACAGCGAGCACAAAGACAAGGTAAGCGAGACTCTCAAGGAGTCCTCACAGGTGAAGACTGTCCTAAGGAGCTGCATGGTGAGGAGACACAGACCACACAGCAGGTCTAACATGCACACAGTGGAAAGAGAGGGTTGTGGACGGTACCTATGGAGGGGGGGAATTCCGGTGTTTGGCTGTTGACAGTGTTCTCTAGACATAAAGACAAGACATTCACACATCTCTCTGTCAAAGTATCATGTGACATTTTGTAAGGAGCCATCCAACACCCTGAAGCACAGAATCATATGGAGTCACGTGGGCCTCTGGACCAAGGACAGAACTACAGGACTCGTAACCCAAGACAGTTTTAGTTTAGTTGCTTATTTGTAAGCTGTAAATGACTGAAAATGTCTTGGCCCATCATGTCCTTGTGAGAACCAAGTATGACAGTTTCTGTGAAAGTCTTCTCTTCCCTCCCCTTCTGAGGAAGGGCTGCAGTTCCCAACTTGCATGTAGAGATGTATCAGGACCAAAAATGGAAGGGCTGTGGGATGAAGTAGGTATGAACTGATAAAATGTTGTCTCTGTTGGCTGCTCTGCTACATCTTGAATCTCAGGTCTGCAGGTTCCATGGGAGCTGACATAGTCATCAAGCTAAAAAGAGGAGGCTGCACTGGAGACCAGAGAGGTGAAAACATTTCCACTGGTGACTGGGACTAGTGGAAAGAGACAAGTACTTCATTCCCTGGGTAAACTGGTCAGTGACTGTTCCCTTAACAGTGGCTTCTCCATTTCCTGATTCACCATTAAGTTCTTGTTAGCTTGTAATCTTCTTGTAATCTTGTAATCTTCTTGGGTTGAGCATCATAATGAGGTAGAAACTAATAAAACTTACACTCCTCCATGGAGGTCCCAGGACAAGACGGCTGCTCTGACACAGTGATGGGCTTCTGCTTGTCAGAGGCTCCTGCTGGTATGTCTTTCTTTCTGTCTTTAGTAAATCTGAAATCAAGTGAGCTTCCCAGAAGCCTGGGTCTTATTGATTTCAATCATCCTCTTAACCATCTAAAGCCGAACACTTTAGATTTGACTTCATTCTTCCTCTAATCTCCCATTGCTAGGGTGGAAATGAGATTAATAGGCAAGAAGGCCAGTTATTTTGATTTGGATGAATCGTGTCCAGAGCAGCTGTCTGCTTTTAAGCGCCTTGACCCATTATTTGCCTGAGCACAAAGCACAGTCAACATTAGAAAATCCAAGCTCAAAAATAAAGTGAAAGCAATTGATGCTAGCAATCCCGAGGCCTCCTTTTCACTCTTTCCTGGGCTTTCTCCCAGCTTTCCTGAGAACTATGCTCCTGGAGAGTTGACTATCTGCCTTCTTCCAATGCCAAGGATCTGGAGCCTGTTTTGATACTTGTGATTATCAGATCACTTAAAAAGGTTATAAATTCATTACTAAGTGACCAGATACTATTTTTTTTTGAGCATGGATATTTTTAAAAATCAAGTGCATCAAAGACTGTGATTCCTAGCATTTATTTTGGAGTGGATCACCATGCGCCATTTATATTGCAACTGGGGAAGAAAGAAAATAACTATTTGTGGCATAACAAAATCATATGCAATAGGATAATTGTAAGGCATCAAGTGATAATTTGGGGTATTATTTCTCATTAGACAACTGAGAGAAAATTTTGTGAACATTATAGATGAGGGATTATTTCAAAGAAATGCTCTAGTGGTGGAAAACATCCCTTCTTGAGAAAAAAAAAAAACATGAGAAGAGTAATATAGGGAACAAAAGTGTTTGCCATTCCTTAGAAAAATATGTGCATAGATTTCTACTACATTTACGCCAGTATGTACATACTCATTTAGCTGCACACACACACACACACACACACACACACACACACACACACACACGTGCATGCGATCTGAGCATGAGAGTGAGGAGAATAAAGGAGAGTAAAAGAGGCAGACAATTGAATGGTTAAGCATGTAATATTTTCTGACACTGAGGATTTAATGTGTTTTTTTTTTAGTTTTTTAAAGGAGGTTATTTATTTCAATAGCACGGAGCATTGTGATACTTTATTTAGAGGAAGTGGGAGAATAACAGATCAGATACCATCACAAGGCAGTCGCTCTATATATAACAATCGCAGCAGAAGGATCTGTTGTGCTGAGACAATTACAATAATAATCTGAACAACAGAAGACAGAAGAACAACAGAAACAAAGGTGAGCTGAAAGCAGAAGGCCCAGCCTCCCGGTTTCCAAGGTCCTGCTTCTTACACTGGGAATGTGGTCCAGGGCCCTGCAGCCAGGTGCTCACCGACAGTCAGTGCTGGGTCAATCTTATTGGAGGTCAGTTGCCTGAAATGGGAGTATTCCACTTTGCTGAAAACTTCGTGTAGCTTACTCTCCATCAAATTCATAGGGAAGAGGTAGAAAGACCCTCAATTTGTTTTCAAAAACTCTACTCCTGAGATTGTAGGGCTTCTCTCCTTTTCTAGCTTTCCCTGTCAGTTATGAACAGCTGAGGAATGGAGCCACAATGTGAGGCAATCAGTGGGTGTGGCTCATTTTACTCCTGGGACTGGGAGAGGTCTGCAGGGAAAGGATTTTCTGAGTCTGCCTGCTCAAAGCCTGGACTCAGTCTGATCTGATATATGGAACAGTAGTTATAGAAGTCTTAAAAGAGGGCATGGCAGCCCTCCTGTGTGCAGCAGGACCTCGCAGGGGCAAGTGCCTTCCACATGTGTCACAGAGCTGCACAGAGTAGATTAGGGGAGGAGCCCACTCTGAAAGTTCCGGGTGATCCCAGAGATTAAGTGAATCTGCAGAGCCTAGCCCTGGGAGAAAAGAACAAAGGGGCAGAGACAGTGGCAAGCCTCTTCTCTAACACTGGTGAGATGGATCTTCTGGTGGGCATTCTTCTCTTGCAAGTGGACACAAGATATGGGCCAGGGAGATTCATGGATAATCATTGCTATGGTAGGATTGTGGCTAGGTGGTACCCCTCTGAGGTTCATGGCCACCTCGTTGGGGTCTCCAAGGTGGCAGTGTTGAGACATGTAGCCCTTAGAGGTGGGGTTTAATAGTTAATCCACAAGAGCATCATCCATGGAAAGTATTGACGCCACATCCTGGAGTAAATCAATTCTCCAACACAGCACTGTTATAAGAAAAGTCACCCCGTGTACTAGCCCTTTCTCCACACAGGTGTCTCCCTTTCTCTTCTCTTCTCCTCTCTATTGTGAAGCAGCCATGACTCCCCACTGGAACACCAGAGCCATGCTGTTTAGGTCCTCCCACCACCTCAGGTAGTTTTTTGTTGTTGTTGTTTTGGTTTTTTTTAGTTTGTTGTTGTTGTTGTTTTTAGTTTTTTGAAACAGGGTCTCACTTTGTAGTTCAGCCTGCTCCTGACCTCAGTCTTGAACTCAGCAGTCTTCCTGTCTGCCTCCTGAATGCTGGGATTACACATATGAGCCAACATACCCAGCATTGTTGTATGTGGTTAAGGGGGATGGAACCGGGACCTTGCATTTGCAAGGCAGGTGCTGGAACCACTGAGCTAAATCCCTGGCCCCACCTCAGGTATTTTCTTATTCCAACAGAAAATGGCCTAACACATCTAATATTTTCAAGAAAGGCTCTCAAAAAGTTAAATTGAAATGTTTGAAATAGGAAATTCTCCTAATTCTAATTTTAGTTCAACTGTATGAATTCGTGATACTTAGATCAAATTAACTTCTAAGTAATTACAGAAGGAACATTCACCATTCAGTTCATGGTAAGAGCTGCAGGCTCTGCAGGAAGTTACCAGCATGCAGGCATCACATCCCCTGGCAACAATGGCTGTACTGTGGTCATGTGGAAATGGACTGATGTTTTTGTCTGGTCCGCAGGAAGGTAAGTGTAAGATTTTAGATCAGCGGGGCAGAAGTACCAAGTCTTTACTGTTGCACATCTGTTTGTTTTTCAGAGAAAGAGTCATAATTTCAAGGTTCCCACAAACCCTTTCATTTTTGATCACACCACGATGATGTAGATAGGGACAGTTTATACTGTTACTTTCTCAACTCTGGTCTCCAGAACTTAATTTTCCATGGGAGTTTTTTGAGTAGCACAGTATATTCTACAAATGGAAAGAACGTGCATGCAATTTCACACAGTTAATCTTTTCGATTACACATTGTGAGAACTATTTAGGGAAACCAGTTGGTTTCTTCTTCTCAGTCCCAATTAGATTCCTCAGTTTCATTCTGGAGTGGTGCATGTCCTCAAATAAAATATAATGACCAGGAGCCTGATCGAGGGTTTCTGACTTTATCATTCGGTACAGGCATTTAAAGACTTTATTACTTCTTATGTCTTTAGAAAACCTATTTACTCCAGTGCTTCCAAGGAACATCAAGAGTTTTCAAAGAACATCTGTGTTCTCACAGGTAGTAATTTCTGCTCTGGAATATTTTGATAGGACATTCACAATCATTTTTGCTTTTTTTCCCTAATGGTGACTGTAGATTTGGCTCTGGAGTCTCTACTCATCTAGGATTTCCACTGGAAAGATAACTCTTTCAGAAAAAAAGAAAAAAAAAAAAAGACTGCATCTTCCCGCACTAAGCTAAGTTCCTGGGAAGGGAGCTGGTGCCAAGCACAAGCTGGAAATGATGAAAACAGAGCTGTAGAAGTCAAGACCCTCAAGTTCTCTGCCTGCTGATGTCACTGCCCAGCTGCACAGGGGGCACCATGAAAGGGTCAGGGTAGTTGGCACATTGCTCAGCTTTTGACTTGTTGCAGAGTAGTCACACACATATTCACCATTTCAAAAGTCAAATAACCATCCCTGAGCACCTCCTTGTACCAGCCATGTGCAACACAAGTGGGAATGGGTAAGTAGGAGAATTTAGGTTGATAGTGTGCCAGCAGGCATAGACATCAACAATATATGCAGTGATTACTGTGTAGCTTATGTGGACTGCACAAGTAAAGTGTGATGAGGACAAAGGGAGGATGTCAGCAAGGAAAATACAAAGAAATTTGCAACAAGTTTGGGTCTTACAGGAAGTGTGGAAGTTTCCAGGATGCAAAGGAGTGTTACAGGAATCAGAAACAGCATTTGTGAAAACTAGAAAAAAAATCTCAGAAATGCAAAGGAATAAGTTGATTCAGAGTCATCTCATGTAACATGGGTGGTGGAAATCTGTAGTAAAAAGGCAATTTGGTGTTCCACTTTGCAGAAATGTGTATGCCTTCTTGAATAATTTGGATTTTAAGTCACGGGGAATGAGAATGCATCATAGGATTCTAATCAGGTTGTTTTGAAAAGATAAGGCTGGTGGCAGTATGGGCTATATATTTGAGAGAAAACCAAGCAGAGATAGCAACATGACATCTGCCCTGCTTTCCCTACCACCACTACTTTCCAGTATTAGAATTACCTTACCTTTATTATGTGCCTAGTTTGTGAGCATACAAACTCCTAGAATGTACAGGCTCAATCTCTCTTCATAGCCACCTTGCATGGCAAGTATCATCATTCACTTTTCATGCCCAAGGCCAAAGTGTCAGTGATAGAAACACAGGTGATCCAGACGCTGGTGCCACAGCTTAAACCTTAAATCACTGCCTGAAAGTATAAAATTTCCCCTTAGAAATCACACAGAGCTAATCTAGGAAGAGGAGGAAGAGTAGAACAAGTTAAGAGATAGTTTGGCAAGGTAACTGCAAAGCTCAGTGACTTAAACAAGAAAAACAGATATGTAAAGTGACAGAGACACTTTCCAAGGACTCTGAAGCTTCTAGTTTTGTCATCTTGATTCACTGATATTATTTGGTGAGATACTAGAGCTGGTGATTTAGCTCAGTGGCATACCACCTGCTCGGCAAGTGTGAGGTCCTGAGTTCTATCCCCAGTACCGAAAGGAAAATAAATAGAAAATACTATTTGATGAGAAGAAAAGGAGTTACTCATGATCTTTTAAACTACTTTGTAGAATTTTTACCCTTGTTCCTACATCTCAGAACCACCAGTGTGAGCCCATTCTGAAATCTAGAAAGATCACAATCTCCCTTTTCTGAATTCGAACAAGTTGAGCACAGTCAGGTCACCTAGTTTCTGCCACCTGGGTGTTCTTCCCAAGATATCTTCCTCTCTAGTTAGTGAGTCCAGGAGGCAGGGACAGCTGGAATTCAGTACAGAAGTTGGTAGACTACTAAAGGAAGAAAAGACGTTAAGTCCTGAAGTTGTCATCATGTGGCATTCTTCAGCTTTAGTGAATGTGGTTCTGCAGCAAGACTTTCCTGTGCTGTGAGTTTTAAAATGCACATCGATCTCTTTCACATTCTTGTTTTTGTTGCTGTTGTTACTATATTAACACACTGAACGTTAAAAACAAAGGCAAGTCCCTACAAATGTCTATCCACACTGACAGTCACTTAGAATATATTTATTTTACCTCACTCCTCTACCTTAGTGTAGTGAAAACACTCTACCTTAGAGTAATATAAACAGCATCAAGATGCATGATGAACCCTACTAGCCCTCTTCATTCCCCCTCCCTAGTTCTGCTTCTCCCTTGAACATTTTTTTCTTATTTCACACCTATTATACATGATTCTCAACCACACTTTCAGTTTCTCAGACCAGAGAAATTACTCAATATTTGCACATGTGTGTCTTATTTATCTCACTTGAGTATGGCCTCACTGTATATCCATTTACCTATAAATGTTGGCTTATCATTCTTATGGCTGAGTAGTACTCCATTTTGTAAAAAGAACCACATTTTTTTATCCAGTCAACTGTTGATGGATATTTGGGTTGTTTCCATGATCTAGTTATTACAAACTAAGCTTCTACAAACATGGGTATACCTATGTCACTATGTTATGAGGCTTATAATTCTTTCATAGATATACCTAGTAGGAAAATAGCAGGGGCAAATTGGACCTCTTATCCTACTTTTTGAGGAATCACAGCACAGATCTCCACAGTGGTTGCACCAGTCTACATTCCTTCCAACAGTATAACAAGTTCCCTTTTCCCCACAACCCCAACAGCATTTATTATTAGTTGATTTCTTCATAGCTGCCATTCTTTCTGGAGTGAGATGAAATCTCAGCATTATTTTCATTTGCATCTTTTGAATGACCATTGATTTTTTTTTTTATGTACTCATTTACTAATTCTACTTTTTCATCTGAAATGTGTCTTTTTATTTCAAATACCCATTTTTTGATTGGGTCATTAAGTCTGGGGAACCTGATTTTTTAAGTCCTTTGTATATGCTAAGTGGTAGGTCTTTCTCTGAGGCACAGCTAGTAAATTTTTTTTCTCATGTTGTGGGTTGTCTCTTTACTCTATTGGTAGTTTCTTTTGCTGTACAGAAGCTTTTTAATAGGAATAAATCACAGCTATTGATTCTTTGTGCTAATTCACAAGCAACTGAGGTTTTGTTCATAAAGTCTTTTCCATAACAATAGTGTCAAGAGCTCTATCTAGCCTTTCTCCCAGTAGGTTTAGGATTTCTGTTTTAATATTTAGATATTTAATCCATTTTGATTTTAGTATAGTACCTGATGAGAGATATAGGTTGAGTTTTAATATTTGACAAGTTGTGATCCAACTTTTCTAGCACCATTTAGTTGTTCATATGAGTCTGTTGTTTATGTACAAGAAGACTATTGATTTTTGAGTGTAGACCTTGCATTCAACTACTCTCCTGTAGTAATTAAATCTAGAAGTCTTTTGATGGAAATTTTGGGATCTTCTGTATGGAGTATCATGTTACCTCTAAATAATGAAAATGTAACTTTTTTCCCCAATCTTTATTCCTTTTATTGCATTTTTTAAACTGATTGCTATCACTAGTGTTTCCAGAACTATATTAAACAGGAGTCGTGATGGTTGACATCCTTATTTTGTTTCTGATTTTAGCATGAAAGGTTTTAGCTTTTGATCATTTAGTATGGTGCCAGTTGTTGATTTTTCATGCATAACTTTTATCAGATTCAGATAAAAAACCATTTATCCCAATTTTCTGTACCAGTACCCAATTTCTGTACCCAATTTTCTGTATCCCAGTTTTCTGTCTTTATTTGCAGTGAGTGTTGGATCTTGTCAAATGCTTTTTTCCATCTATTAAGATAATTATTTGGTTTTTGTCCTTCACTCTGTTAATACAGTGCATTATATTTATTGATTTGCAAATCTTTTTCCATCTTTGCCTTCCTGGAATGAATCCATCTTAGGTAGGGTATTGGTCAAGGCATTCTTCATGAGCTTCTGTATTCCAATTCCAAGAATCTTATTTCAAAGTTATGCATGTATGTTGATTAACAGAAGTGGCCTGTAGTTCTCTTTTTTAGTTGTTCTTTCTCTGCTTTTGAAATCAAGGAAATATTTGCTTCTCTAAATGAATTTGAGAGTACTGCTTCCTTTTCAGTTTCATTAAAGAATTTTTAAAGTAGTGGATTAGCTGTTCCCTAAATTTATTATAGAATTCAGCAGTGAAACTGTCAGGACCTGGGCTTTTCTTTGTTGGTAAAATTTTAATTATGTCTTCAGTTTCATTGGCTGATATTGGATTGTTTAGAGCTTTTAAAAGTTCTGTAAAGTTCTACAGAGCTTTTTAGAGTTCTGTAGCTTGCTGGCTAAACTTTCATAATGATAGGTACTTATGAATTTGTCCTTTTCTCCTGTTTTCTGTCTTCTTGGAGTATAGGTTCTCAAAGTAGCAGTTGATAATTCTCTGGATTTTTGCTGGATCTGTGGTAATTATACCCTTTTTATTCATAATTATATGGAGTTAAGCCTTTTCTTTCCCATTTTAAATAAAGTTGACTAAGGGTTGGTCAATTTTATTTATTCTATCAAAGAACCAGATCTGATTTGTTGATTTTTTGGTATCATTCTCTTAATCTGTATCACATTGATTTCTGCTCTGATCTTTATAATTTCTTCCCTTACTTCAGCTTTGAGTTTATCTTGCCCAACTTTTTCTAGGAGACTTACTTTCAACACTAGATTATTTAACCACACTTTATTTTCCTAACATTCACATTCACTCCTATGAATTTCCCTAGTACAACTGGTTTCATTGTTTCCCATAAATTTTGGCATGTTTTATTGGTGTTATTGTTTCACTACAGAAACAGTCTGAATTCTACTTTAATTTCATCTGTGTTTCACTGGTTGTTAAGTAAGGTGTTGTTCAATTTCCATGTGTTAGTGGAGTTCTTGGAATTTGTTTTGCTATTGATCTCTAATTTCATTACATTGTGGTCTGACAATACATGGGATATAATTTCAATTGTTCTGCATTTATTTAATCATATTCTATTAACTAGCTTATGGTCTACTTTGGAATGACCCACGTATAGCTGAGATGAATGTATATACTAATCTTGTCTATACTCTGTAGACACCTATTAAGTCCATTTGTTCCTTCATGTTCTTTAAGCAATCCTTTGTCAATTCCACAAATTCACTAATATATATTCAATCACTGTCTTTTTTGTTCTCAATCTGAGTGAATATCTGCTGGTTGAATCCAAGCATCCTCTTAGATACAGAGGGCCAAATCCATAGCCCCCAAACTGCTCATATATTGTGTTCACACATGATATATGTTGACTTACTTGCAGGACATAAAAAGTTAAAGTTATCAGTGTACAACTCATAATCATTTGAGAACTTAGAAAAACAGTTTAGATATTCTAGGATCTCATGGCCCAAGCCAGTGTGTCCTTGGTAACACCATGCCAGAGGGGTATCATCTGCAAGGGATTTAAAGAGAAATTCAAAGATGGACTTCAGGCAAATTGTCAGAATTCATGACTTACACATAGAAATGATATGTATAAATAAAAGGAACTGAGCAGGAGTTGTTCAGGACTAGATGAGAGTCCTAAAAGAATAGTTTCATTAAAAGTTAGGAAAGAAAGCATATCAAGAAGGACTGTATTAGTAACTGTATGGGTTTTTTTTTTCAACAGAAATACTTCAGAGAAGATGTCTTGCTGATGACTGGACAATAAGCAACTAGAGTGTCTTTAGCACAACAGCTTGCCTTATTTTGTAACTTATTCTGAGATCAGTAAGCTAAAATGTCGCCTTAATTTATAGTGAGATAATTGACTTATCCACATAATGATGAACCAAATTTATCACTCCTTTTTTTCTTGAAGCTTTTTCCAGGCAGGGGTCCATATTGGCTAGGGGCTGGTAACAGCAGAAAACAGTGGAAAGACAGCATGGTGAGACAGGCTCAACTGACTTTATTCGTTCATGCTATAACATAAGCAAAGCAGAACTGGTAAGATGAACTTGTAATTATGGTGCTAGAAGCTCCAGTTGCCTAATGGATAAAGGCATTGCTCTCCTAATTATGGTGCCTACAATTGCATAATCTGTGCCTCTGTCTCTGTCTCTCTCTCTGTCTCTCTTTCTCATATGTATAGGGCCTTGCCCACTCTTCCACTACACCCTCAGCCACACCCTCAGCCCCTAATGCATTGCATTGATATTATTACCTTGAGAGAGTTTGTAGTTCCCTCTCTCTCTCTTCCTGAGTGTGTGTGCTTTGTTTTTGTTTTTATTTTTCTACATTTGGAAACCTGTGAGCTTGCTGTCTTAATGAGTCAAGAAAAGAGTACAACTGTCTGTTTGTGGGGAGTAGCTCAGTTGTAGAAAATTTCTATCCAGTTATCCTTTTCCTTTAAGAATTTAAACAGTTTCCCCTCCCCTCCATTTTCCTTGTTCCTTTGAAGTCGTGTGCTTTACTTCTTGGCTAATCTCTGCCTTTAATAATAATCCATCACTGTTTAGTAGCTTCTTTAAAAGTCATGTTTGACTTAACATGATTGTCAGTTTCTCTCTGCCTTTCAAATGCCCTCACTAATCATCTCCAACATCTCTCTATTGGATTATTTCATCCTTTTAAAGGATGTTCTTATTCTCTTTCATCTTTTCACAAATTATGTAATAATTTATTAGACCGTGAGTACTTGGTTCAAAGTGAGAATGAAATCCCATATTGAGTAAGTCACCTTTCTCTCCAAAGACAGTCTTGCTTGCATTTTCTAAGAGCTCTAAACCTGGTACCCATGAGGTTTTAGGTTCAAGGAAATTGTCAGATTTTGCAAAATATTTGTGAAAGTGTATGCAAAGTGGCATTATGATTATTAGTATTATCTGATATTAAAATGAATAAACTTAGGCACAGAGAAATTAAGAAAAATTCCAGGTCCAAGTAAGCTGCTCCCAAGATCCACATGCTAAAACACTGTGCTATGCTGCCCCTCAAACAAGGAAAGGGCCACCTCTTTTTTCAGTTTCTTTCTTTGTTCCAACCTTAGTTACCAAGTTCCATGGTTTCTTGCTGGTACAAAGTCACCCAGCTTGGTGTCTTCTCCAGTTCTGTGGCTGAGTGATCTAAACCCAGGTCAGCCCCAAAGCTCCTTTAAATCAATATAATACAATTTGCCAATTTTGTCTCCTCACCCAAGTCTTCCAAAATGACTGAGTTATCTTTTCAGAAATGTAAATCTCATCTGCTTATAAGCTTTAAAAATATTCATTTTTGTCATCTTACTGGTTTGTAAAATCTCCAACAGGATATCCAAAGCAGTCCTTCAGGATTGGCCCATTTATATCTCTCTAATCTTATCATTAGCTGTAAGATGCCCACCCACACACATTATCTTTCTGTTTCCCTGACACACGTGTATACATATGCTCAGAAATGTTGCCTGCAACCCCTGTATTCCAATGATAATTACCTGTTGCTATGGGGTCCCCTCCAAGCCTCATGTGTTCAGAAGGTGATTGGAATCTGAAGGCAATATTCTTCACTCTGAACCTGCTGCAAAATAGGTTAGGTAAAACTCTTGAAGACATTGGCTTAGGGAAAGACTTCTTGAACAAAACCTCTATAGCACAAGAACTGGCAGAAGATATCAACAAATGGGACCTCCCTCTTTTAAAAGACTTCTGCATAGCAAAGAAAGCCACTAACAGAGCAAAAATGCAGCCAACGATGTGGAAAAAAATATTTACCACCTGTTCCTCAGACAAAGGGCTACTATCCAGAATATATACAGAGCTAAAAAAATCAGGCCATCCAAATTTAAAGACCCAATTGAAAAGTGAATTACATCTGAAATGAATAGATACTTTTCAGAGGAAGAAGTAAGAGCAGCTAAGAAGTGTATGAAGAAACACTCAACGTCATTAGTCATTCAAGAGATGCAAATGAAAACAACACTGAGATTTCATCTAACTCCACAAAGAATGGCGGCCATGTCAGAATTAGCCAGCAACAAATGTTGGCGAGGCTGCAGAGAAAAGGGAACCCTTTTCCACTGCTGGTGGAGATGTAGATTCATACAGTCTCTGTAGAGATCAGTGTAGAGATTCCTCAAAAAACTAGGACTGGAGGTCCCATTTGACCCAGCTATCGCTCTGCTAGACATGTACACAAAAGAATTAAAAGAGTCACTTCACAGAGACATATGTGCACCCATGTTTATAGCAGCTCCGTTTGTGATTGCTACATCTTAGAAACAACCCAAATATCCATCAACTGGAGACTGGATAAAGAAGATATGGTTCTTTTATAGAGTGGAGGGAGTATTACTCTGCCACTAAAAATGATAAGATTGAGTCATTCATACGCAAATGGATGTACCTTGAGGACATTCTCATAAGCGAAATAAACAGGTCACAGATGTGTAAATATAATATCTTTTCTTTGGTATGAAAATATAAAGTTGTAAATGAGTTGTAGTATTTACAGTTGATATTATGAAGTAGAAAATATTTAAAAGAAAAGATAATGTAAGGGTAAATAATGAGGGGAAAACAAATGTGGTAATAATAAGAAAAAACAAAACAGATTGTGTATACAGGAGGCAGGGGGTTGAGGGGTGGGGGGGAAGGGAAAAATAAGAATCAAGTCATGTAATATTCTGGTACAAACTCTTAATTTGAATGTGATTATCATGTGTATTCATAATGTACCAATAAAGATAATTGAATATACAAATAAAGATACCAATGAAGATAAATTCTTTATAAAAAGTTAGGCAAATATTCTTATCAGTCAGTCCACTTTTGAGTTCATAGTTTGCTTACTGCTTGAAACTAGGGCAGGGTGGAGGTGGCCAGCAGGGTGTGACCCGGAAGGGTGTGTGTCCCTTCCCTGCTCCTCCTGCCCATGCACTACTTCCTATGAGCAGCTTTCCTTCAAACTGTCCCTTCCATCTGGCTCATGCTGCAGCTGAGCCTGTTAGCCACAGAATGAAACTTCGAAGCTTCAAGCTGAGGAAACGCTCTCTGGTAAGCCGGCACCAGTTATCATGCCTTGGTGACAAGAAAGTAACCATTACCCATGTATACTGGATGAATGTCCTTGGCATATCTTTCTCACAAGAGTTTGTTCTTGTGTATTTGTTTTGGTTCCTTGGATTGATAAATTTTCAACTTTTATGTAACTGTTTTTTTAGTCTTTTAATTCTAGATTTGAGTGTGGAAGCCTTTGATAACTTAACATCACCTTATATGAGCGCAAGTCTGATCCTTTTTATAATCTCTAGCATTTTATAGCAATTCATTATATCTTAGTAGAAGGTTGGAACTTCAAGAAAATTATCCCAGAACTGATAATTCTCTTTTATCTCTGAATACTCAAATAGTACAAAGTGCTTGAAATATAGCAGGCACTCAATAAATGAATGGAAAATAAATAAAATCAGGAATAAAAGCTGAACTCTACTTACTTGATTAATCTAATTGTTTGAAATGGCAACTGAAACACCCAAGGATTTCTTTGCTTTGAACCCATTAATTCAAGTGGCAGGTTCACATAGCTTCACATAACCTAGATTTTCATTTAGTATCTTAAAAATGTTTCTATTCTGAACAAAAATATTTCCCTCTCAGGTGGCTTGTGTCTATGCAAATAAAATTCTTCTTCATTTTAATTTTATTTTTCTAATTCCTCCATCATGCTTTCTGATGGACAAATTGTAAGCATCCCTCCTCCATATTCAAATCATAAGTAAATGATCCACAAAATTCAATGTGTGTATCATTAATTATCAGGTCACATTAAGTATAAGATTCAATTGCATATAAAAAGCTCTTTATCAAGTTATATTTAATTAAATTTTATCATTTCTTCAATAAAGTTGAGGAATCTTAAAATAAAACACAAATTAAGCGAGTAAAATAGACACATAAAATAGGATTGAAGTGTAGGACCATATCTCATATGGTGACCACAGTCAACATAAATTTTGATATTAAGCTTTAAAATTTTTTTGAACTTTAAAATGATTTTGAGCATTAAAAGTTTTTTGAGCTTTTTGATAGAATGGCAAAATAGAAATTATTGTTTCTTTTATGGTGTTTTGTTCAAAAGAAAAAAAGTATTATGAGTTTTCTGAAGAACTAAAAAAGAACTAATATATTAAAATTATCAATTAAAATTATCCTTGCTTCATTAAAGTTTATGCTTCCTCCTTTTTTTTTCCCAAAAACTATGATCATATAAGATTCTCAAAAACATATTTTTCTTGAAGACCTCATCAAAAGGTATGATCCCAAGGAGCCAAAGTTTCCCCAGTGATAAAGAGACAGGCTTTGAGTGTGAGTTGCCCAAGACTTGTGTTAGCTCTGACAGAAACAGTTTTAATTGGCATCCATGTGAATGTTCATTCTACTATCCAGGTAAACATGAGTAATTCAACAAAGCTCCTGAATGATAACATGAATAAGAAATTCCCATTTCCTTTCTCAACTGTAGGAAGAGAAATAAAGTGGCTTTGCAACATTTATAATCAACAAAAACTAAAGAAGGAAGCAAACTGTACACTTGATCAAGACTATGTCTCTGTTTAAAAGGTTTGGGCCAGTTACTTGAACATTTGAGATAACTAGAGGTTTAACCCAGTTGGGATAAGTATATCAGTCACAGCCACCATGAAAGACAGAGCTTGGATGCTCTCAGCATTCTCCCTCAGACCCCATTGGGACTCCACTGCTCTCAATAAGATTTTCATTAGCTTTAGGCATTTTGTTAGTCTGCTTGGTTCACTGCTCAGGTGTGGAATCACTGAACTCCATTATGGCTTCCTGCTTAGTGTTTTGAAGTATGGCATTACGAAGAAGCTGCTTGTTAGGAAAAATTAAAGCATCTTCTAAAATGTTCTGTAGCTTCTCTGATTTTTTCAAAATAATATTTTTAGCAACAAAAATGATAGTAATGAAAATAATAATATATTATAAAGTCATCTTGTCTTGTCCCCTGTTCCACTTTGTGGCAATATAAATGCAAGGAATGTATTAATATTCTGATGTCTGTCAGCTGGAATTGTCACAGCCATTAAATTGGATCATACTGTGGCCACCGGATAGAAGTGCTACTGCTGAGCTGTATGTAATATTTACTCGGATAAGGGCAACGGAATCAGAATGAAAGCGTCTCTGTCCGTGGTGCTGAAAGCAAATAGTCTCCCAGAGGATTTGGTACTGAACAAGTTCAAAGGAACCTCTTATGTTGAATCATGCACGTACTGTAATGTCTCTAATAAATCAATTACTTTTTGGCAGCAAAATGTCACAGCATTTAAAATTCTGATAATCACCTCCACTTTGCCAGCTATAGACTGTCATAATCCACACAATCTAGCATTCCCTTGGAATGCACTGTAAGAAGGGTAAGTAACAAAGACACAATGAAAACTTTCAGTAAGCACGCTTACTATGATACAGAAAGCTAAACTTTTTCTCTACTATCAGAACCCTAAAAGATATACAAAATAATATACCACCAGAATCCTGTTTGAAAGGTATAGAAAACAATCCTTCAAATATTTATTATTTTTTAAACAGCAGAACATACCTAGTATCTTTTAGTACATGTATAACCCAGTTTTATACCCATAAAATGACAAGATACGACTGAATCTTCTACTTATTATGTTGTAAAGAGGGAAAGAAAGTGCTTTTAACTTAAAAGTGTTTCAACTCCTATAGAGATGAAAACTTCTTCTGAAGCAAATTTTCTTCTACTTTTTCCCCTTGAAAGTTGGACCTATATCTGTCACTGACCAAAATACTCTAAGTCATCTTTTAAAAATGTCCAACTTAATTCTTCTATTATTTGTCCTTGTGCAAATAGCTCCACCTGAGGCACTGCACAGACTATCTCTCCCTTGGACATGAAGAACTTTGTGTATTTTCCAAGGACAAATGAACGAGAAAGTCCTTCACACACCACACAGATTATTTTCTACATGCTGGCACACTTAACTGTAGGAAAAACCTGGACTATTCTTTGATTAAACAATGCTGTCAGGATTTTTTTTCAGTTCACTGTTCTTTAGTAGCAAGCATATATTGAGCTACATGAAATGGTGATGATGGAGAATAAAACAAGCAAGGAAAAAGTTGTTCCTTTGTTAAAGAGATACAATGAGGTCAACAGGAACAGCCATGGGATGGATAATTAAAAAACAATGTAAGAATGCTGTAGTGATGATACAAATAAAAGTCTTGGAATTTCCATGGGAAAACCAAATATTTTCCTGCAATGTAATGGTGCAGAGTGTGGATATTGAAGGTTAGCACTTACCAAACATGGCTAAGTTCAGTCCTAAGTGAGACCAGGTTATTTTCCTATGGTGAGAAAGAAGATGCATAGAATAGCAGAACCCCAATGAAATAATCTCCATCGTATCACTCCAGACAGCTTCGAACAACTTGATTTAAAATCCATATCTATGGAGCAGTAGAGGGGTTATCTTTCACCTTCCAGGTTTTTGCATTGTAGTAGATTCAAAACTCATGAAGCTGGTTGAGCTTGCCTAATGAAAGGCTCATATGACTGAGACCTGGATCAGGATGGAGTTTAGAAGACAAAGTGTGATCACACACATGTGGCAGTTGTTGAGAGAAGTGTGTGAACTGAGAGATGCTGAGGATGAAAGAACTGAGCCAAAGCTGAGGATGATGAGAGTGTCATTGTAGGGTTGAGAGCAAATGGCAGACTCAGGTGAATAGGCATGCATCCTGCACTCATAGCCTCCCAGAGAGCCAGGTATATCCTGAAACTTTAACTAAAAATCATACATGTTTACAGTCTGCACTAAAGCATTCTCTTGTAGAGGAACTGAGCACCTTTATTACCCACTTTGTTTGCAAAGTAACAACTTCCCACATCCCAAGACTCAGTGCTGCTGAACTCCTTCTAGCATGCTGCAGGGGAAAAGTGAAGGTCCTTGGTCCCCTGTTTCAGAACAGCCATATCAGATAAACATGAAGGCTTGTTACCCAGAAATATTCATCTAAGAAAGAAGAGAATTTGATTATCATGAATTCTGTTCCATACTTCACTTCCTGCCTGACAATAACCTTCCTCTCCAGAGCAACAATAATCTGAACACAAACAGACATGAAGCTTTTCAAAAAGTAATGAACTCAGAGACACTGCAGCCAAGGCAATCGTGGTTTAAATGCATGGCTCCAGCAACCCAGAGAGGCCATCAATTATACAGCCCAGTTGTCGAGGAAGAAAAAATAATATTTCAAAGAGTCATTGCCAGAAAGAGAAAGAAAATGAAGAAAATGTCATAGAAATCACACCGTTCAGAGCACTCAGTTCTGGGAGGATGACTGGGCAGAGATGAGCAGCTCAATCCTGCCAAAGGCAGCTGCATCTCAGAGAGAAGAGAAAGAGGATGTAGGACTCACCATGGGGTCTGTCCCTCATCCAGCACTCCAGAGCCCTGGAGTCATTCTTCTACATCATTTATTGCTTCCCCTCACAAGAGTCAAACCATATACAAACATTTCTGAGAGCCTAAGACATCCCATATCCTCAGTACAGAGTTGTCATCACTAGATTACAAAAGTAGTATTCATGATTTAATTTTTCATCTTTTCAATTTGAAAGAGAAGAAAGGGCATCATTATTTCTGTTTTATAGGTGACAGAATTGAAATTCAGAAAAGATAAGATTTTGGATAAGGCTTATATAAAATCATTCAGCTATTATAAGCCCAACTGATGGCTTGGTACAGAATCCATTGATTAAACAGTTCCTTTATACATATAAATAGCTTTAAGATCAAATAATTAAGTATCACTGTTACAAACTTTATCTTCAAGCAGTCACTTAAGGGCTGTTCTCTCTCCTTGTCTCTACTAGAAGCTATCGTAGAACAAAACAGGATTATAACAAATGGTCTAAACCGAAATACTCTATGATGCAAGTTTTCGCTAAACAACTCTAAACCCTTTTTTGAGTCTCTTTTGGCATTTTTTAAGTATGTGGAGAGGTATAGTGGAGAAAGTCCAAAGTTTAAAGAAACAGTTAATTCTTTTAATGTCTATAACATAGTGAAAAGTATATGCTGTGTTTTCTAGAAGAGCAAGTGAGTAGAAAAATACACTCATATTCTAGCCAGGGGGTCTGGCTTCTAATTTTAGTGCTGTCATCCACTTTTAGGTATAGGTCACATGAAGTGTGACTGTTCAAAGTGTGACTTTATTCACTTAGAGAATGGAATCCATAATATTTTCCCACTTTCTGGTTGTGATAATGGACATAGAAACCACTTTACAAAGTTGGAAGCACACAAATATGACAATGGAATCATTCAAACTGTGTCTACTAAAGGTCCTGTCCTCTAAAGGCTCTAGGACGGTAGTGTCACAGATGGTACCTGTGCCACAGCAGACAGGCTCTCTGCCACCAAGTGAGTCCATCGCCCCAGCATCACCTTGGGTGCCAATTATTCAGGTTTAACTGCAGTGTTGATGCTTTGAGATAAACAAGTGGGTTTGGGTTGTAATTTTGGCGCTCAATCTCTAAAAGGTTCACTGAAACTTATCTGGTATCTCCTGATATCTTGTCTACTACACACCTGGATAGCTAAATAAAATAATAGCAGCATCAATCCTGGTATGTAATCTTATTAACATACAGTTTGGAAACTAAAAAGCACAGGAGCAACACACAGAGATGACAGAAAGCAGGACACATGTCATCAGGAGAGTGAGGGCGGAGGGGCCACTTCACACCCACTCGTGGACCATCACACACACAGAATGGCCTCTCTGGGTTTGATTCCTTAGTCATGTGAAAGGAATGGTAAGTAGATTTGAGTCAAGCTTCTTTTGAAGTTGAAATTGGAAATGCATGAGGAGGACATAACTAATACCTGGAAAATATGTGGAACAGCTCTAATTATTTCCAGCATTGTGTGACATCTTACTTTCTTGAAAAGTGCTGTGAGAAGACAATGGGGTCCATATCTTGATATTTTCTCTCTCCTGGAGCTCTCGTATTGGACACTACCTGTGCACTGTGAGGTGTAACTAATGAATTGTGGTGAGGAATCTGATTCTGGGAGCTGGAGGATGATTCATGCGAGTTGCAGGATTTTTTATACTAGTCCTTGGGTGTTACAATTGATCTTGCCTGGTTTCCTCCTCCATTGATCTGTTCAGAATGCTTCTGACACAAATGCAATTTTCTGTGGCCAGCAATCAAATTCACCAATCGCACATGGCAAAAGCGATTGAAACAAAGGGCAGAAGTTGTGCTATTTCCAGCACAAATGATCAGCTCCTGAGTTTCTGACAGCATCAAAAGGAAAAAAAAAAAAAAAAAAGAATGACCTGAGATGGAAAACAGCCTGAAGACTCTGGTCCTCAGTTTGGAATATTCCTGTGAGACCCCAAGTCCTCTACTGAGTGCAAATGGGAAGTCACATGTCCTTCCAGGCTGCAAGTAGAATAATCTGGGAGTTGGCATGAAGTATGGATGGTCTTTCCAACAGCTGCTCCTGTTTTTAATTATTGACATTTCACTAGATTTTAACAGTTTCTCACAACTAAACACCTTTCCTCCAAGTTCCATCATCTTAAGGGAAGCCTTTCATGCCTCGGATGTCTTTTTTGTCCATGTCTTGGCAAAGGCACATGCCCGGTGGCAGGTATTTCTATGAATGGTCTAAGAAATATGAAAATAATGAGGATGAGGCAGGAAAACTAACCAGAGCATCTTGGTTTTGAGCTTGTGAACATTGCAAAATACCTCTATTTTTATTACTGTAGCAGCTTTGTGAATTACTAGAAGCATCACTAGACCTGCTTAGTATCATATGTGCTATGATCTTTGTACTCAGCCTGGCCATATTTAACTGGACCAAAGGGGCTGACCTAACTCAAATGAAGATAGCATAACTAGCTCTTCTTTTAATTTGTACTTGAAACACCAAAACCAATCAGATGGCTCCAATCTAATAGGCTATCTGTGAGAACCAGGGCAGGTAAGGCCACATGGAAGAGGACATTGATGGAAATGAGAAAGGAGCTGTTGAAAGTAAGCTGCTTCTTATAGGGACTGGCTATTTTCTCTATATTTGTTTTCAGAAAACCTGATCCATTGTCCCAATAAACCTTCATGCACTATCTGAAGGACCTTCTGTAATTCAAGTAATTTTTTTTTAAGGTTTTTTGAGACAGGGTCTCGCTTTGTAGTGCAGGCTGGCCCTGAGCTCAGCCTCAAACTCACATCACAACAATCCTCCTGCTTCTGCCTCCATAGTGCTGGGATTACAGGCGTGAGCCACCATGCCCAGCATTGTGGTATGTGGTACTGGTTGTTGCTGGCCGTGAGTCTCCGCATCCAGTATGGTATGTGGTTAACCGGGGATTGAACCCAGGTCCTTGCACTTGCAAGACAGGTGCCAGAACCACTGAGCCAAATCCCCAGCCCCCAATTCAAGTAAATTTTTATCTCTGATACAATTAGTAAGCAGATAACATGAGGAAGTCAAATGGAAGGTGGGAGAATTGGAAACACAATGTAATCCACTGGGTGTTTGTCTCATTACAATCCCTACATACAAGTCCTGAGCTGTTTGGAGGAAGTCTTCGTAAGTGGCAAGGACCAGAGCAGATAGCCGTCTTGAGAAGAATTAGAACTATCAGATAAGAACCCCTTGTCATTCCACCATGTGAGGAAACCCCTTATCACTCCACTGCATGAGGTTATTGCAAGAAATTGCCACCTATGAACAAGAAATGGGCTCCAACCAGACAGTCAACCTAGGGGCTTCACGAGGTACTTCTCAACTTTTAGACCTGTGATAAGCAAATTTTGTTGATTATAAGCTTCCCAGTTGATTGTGTTTTGATACAGCAGTTGAAATGGAGCAAGCCAGGAACTAAGAGGTCAACAGTAAGTCAGCAGAGGAGACTAGATAAAAATCAGGTTGTTCATTTGCATCTGAACTCTGAGTTTCTGATCTCCTGGGACAAAAGCTAACAGCTGAAGAGCGAAGTGAAGGCACCAGACTCTATTACAAAAAGAGATGAAGAATTAGAAATTCATTCAACAAATTGTGCTTATTATGAAAAATGAATGAGATTCTGTGAATTATTCTTGCACTCAAAAAAGTTACATCTTTGGGTGAAGAGACACTTATGGTAGAATGAGCAAGTACAATGATGAATGTAGGTGATGCCAGCTCTGTTTAGTTAGGGGAAGAAGAGAAACTTGAGGCACATAATAGACATCTTCAAATATTACATCCACATCATAAGGTCAGGGACCATTTATCACTCATTTTTCTGTTCTTAACACTTACCATAGTGCTTTACAGACAAAAGATGTTTAGCAAATGTTGGTTAAATTGAATTAGAAAAAAAAGATCGAATACTTTCTAATGTTAGGTATTCTGTTTAAGTAAGCATGCTTCACAATAAGCTGATGAGTGGCTATATTCTAGATTTATAAAGAAGAAAGTTGGAACTCTGAGAGATTAAGTAACAACTCAAAACATACACAACTCCCAATATGCAGTCATTTTAACCTATCAATTACAGATATTTATATACATAGTAATATTCAAAGCTCAGAGCTCTTAATTAAAAGTTAAATAGCTTTTATGTTTATAAAAAATTGAGTTCATTTTGTGTAGCTCTAGAAGAAACAGCCAAAATGTAAACTTCAAAGGCACGTAGGTTTTGGTTTTGTGTGTATGTATGTAATAGAGTATTTCTAAAGGAAGCAAGATTCACAAGAGTAAGTGACTAGGTACCCATCACCAGATGTTAAAATGAATGGTAAGTACAATCTAGTGCTTACCTATGATGGAAAGAATTAGGAGTATGGCAATATATATATATATATATATATATATATATATATATATATATATATATATATATGTTCTCATCACTTTCAAAAGAACATCTCACTCATTGGAGACCTAAAAGTTTCAGCTGCATGTGAAGCTGGTGAAAATTCACCACCACCTCTGTCAATATTCCCCCAGAATCATTTGCCTAACAGCACCTGACATGGTGGCATAGGCTCAGGCAGTCTGTGAGCCTCAGGCAGTAAGTGGTGGCATGTGAGTGCTCATATGATGGGAGGCCCTCTTTAGACTGAGCTTGCCTTGCTCTCATCCCAAATTGAGGAGGGAATCAATGTCACCCCTCATTCTCCTTCTTCCCTAAAACCTACTGGGTCCTAGGACACTTCACACTAGAATTTCGGAGATGCAGACCCAAAAAGACACAGAAAGAAAGATGGAATGGAGTGTAGACAGGGCTACTGCCTCCACTTTCTGCAAATATTCATGTCCAGGTCCTGTCAGCACAACTCCATAGAAACCTCCATATTTATCTATCTGTCAGTAGTGAAGACAAAAGCAAAATCACTCATACTCCTTATGTTCAGAATTCTCAAGTTGCTGCTACTCAGGCTAGTGACGCTACAGCTTGAGGAAACTATCCAGGGTTGGGGAATTCACCCTAGAGCTCACTCTACTTAATCTATTTGGAAATATCTGGATCTCTCAGAATGTTTTCAAAGTGTGTAAAGGTGCCACCATACAAGGATCTGCTATCATTCAAACACTAATCCTTTTGGTGTTAAGAACAAGGAAGAAGAGGAGAAAATAAGAAAGAACCCAAGGACCTGGACAAGTGAAAGCAATGGTACCTTCGATTATAACCTCTGCTGAAGTTTTAAAAGAATAGAAACCAAAACAAAGCAGGGTGAAGAGGAAGGATAGTGGATTGGCTATTATTTGAGGTTCTGTGATGTGAAGTTCTAAAATCAGTTCGGCATACTTTTGATTACTTCATCACTCTGAGGTGTAAATCTCAAAGACCTCCTTTGCCTAACTGCCTGAACCCTAACAAGGTGAGACTTCTGTGTGGGACAACCAGAAAATGAAGATGCACTTCTTGCAAGTACAGTTGTATCTGAAGCACATCAGGAAAACTCACTACTTCTCCACTCGGGGCTCCTCCCTTGCCAGCAGCAGCTTTCTCTCAGGCCTTGAGTTGACTTAAAGATTCCTCTGGAGAGATGGCCTGAAAATCAGTTCTAAAAGCAAAAAAAAAAAAAAAAAAAGGAGGAGAGCCAGATTAAAGTATCAGTCCAGAATTTATGCTCTGGACTTACGGTTTAATAATGCAACAGAAAATCAATATTTAATAAAGAAAATGATGGAGAAAAACACAGCCTAGGAGATGAAGCTGCTGCACTGTTTTCAAAAGTCTCAGGTCCCAGAGGAGGGACAGTTGGCAGGATGGATTGAAGACCAAACTGACAAGAGAATATGGCACACAGACAATCATAGGTCCCACTGATTCCCATTCTGTTATCTTGTGCACTTGCTGGACATTTATTAAAGGACTTACACAGAATGTCAATGAAAGTGATAGGAGGCACTCAATAGACCAGGGACAAATGGACCAGGCCAGCCTTCAATTAGCAGCCAAGGACTTATCCTGATCCATGCAGGACAAAGCCCTCAAAGCCCACACACTCCAGTTGGAGAAACGTCAGCATAAGGGGGAAGATGGGCCTCCAGCTGGGGCTCTAGAGGTACCTCCAGAGAGCTAATAGCTGAGGAGTTGTACCAGCCTGCCCCACAATTGTGTGATGAACTGCAGTAACAGGTACTTATTCAGAACAAGCTGCACCTTGAACAGTGGTTTACCTATAGCAGGGATATAAACTGATCAGTGTGTCTTGAGAAGGTTCAGGCAACCAATACAAAATTACTTGGGTTCTGTCTTTTACTACACGAGCTGCAAAGCATTTCTGAGCTGCAGGTAAATAATTTCATTACATGGTTTTCTGCCTTTTCTCCTTCATGGTTTATTTGCATAGTTCTGATGAATCATTTTTCATTGTAAGCTATTTTTTCCCTTTAGGGGCAAAGTAGGGTTCATCTTGCTTGTTTCTATTTATTCTAGATGTTTGGATCATAGCTCATTTCAGAATTTTTTTGACTAGAAGGAAGAATAGTTGTTAGATATCCAACAAATTTCACCTGGCCAGGTGTAAGGTTTGTGGACATCCACTTGGAGAAAGATCATTATTTCCTAGTTTGAGGGCTGTACATAATGATTGTGTATAATACAATAAACTATTTTGAGTTATGTTGTCTTCCTTTCATCAAAGAGTCCCAGTGCAGCTGGGAAAAATGTAGAGATAACAGAAGCTAATATGTTGCCCATAATGTAAGGAGCCTCAGGCAAGGTATGTGGCAGCCACCACTTGAATGGGAATAAACTCATTTGTAATGGGCAGATTGGCTACCTCTATTTGTTCCCTAAAACCAGAGTAGAGACAGCACACTGTAGTGCCCCTGGTTAATGAGGAGAGTTCTTCATAAATTCTCAGTACAACTATAAATTATGAAGCCAAGAGAGACTTAAAATGGAGGCTGGGCAAGATGAGAGCAGAAGTAAAGTTGAGCTAAAATTTCAAAAGGAGTGAGGAAAGTGCCAGACCAGCATGGCCAATGCCTGTGTGTCACATAAGTGGTTTGCAACAGGTCCAAAGACAAGATGGGGGCAGAATACAATAACCAATAGCATAGAGCATAGAAAAAGATGGAAATGTAGGATGGAAAAAAAGGAATATACTGTAGGGGAACTGAAGGGAGAAAGGTCAAGTATAATAACATGAGTTGAGATAGGACCTGGGAGAAATACCCGCTAGTTAATCGGTTTATCTGATGAATTTTCAGACATTTTATTGAAATCTTAGAAAGTGGTGGTAATCTCACATATCTTATTAGAAGAGCTATAAGGTTGTGAGAAGGCAAAGAGCATCCAAAAGGAGCCTGGATACTAGGAATGATGGCCAAGACCAATGGCTTTTGCTCTGTTCCTTTTGGTGGGCTTCTGAGACAATGATCAAAAATTCCATAAGCCTTGTAATTCCAAGTTCTGCAATATAGTTCACTAAGTAGTGTTATGACCAATTCCTATCTGGCTTTAAAGTATCCTGGTAGACATTTCTATCATCAACTAATACATAATAACTTTGTTTAGCATGAGGTGGGTGGGGAAAGCTGAACCATTATGGGACTGACATTGTTAGTTTAGCTAATGGGAATTAGAAGCCCTGGATTCAAAAAGATAAGGAAACTAGTTCGTGATCTCCAGAGCACATTGATGAACTTGCTGAGGTGCATTTTGTGTTTTCCTGATGGAAGAGAAATGCTGAGTCTGATTCAAAGCTACCATAAGCAGGGGAGAGTTGCAAAGGTTGGGCCATGAAGGGATTTAGGAGAAAAATTATCAGCATTGAGAGTAATTGATAGATCCATTAAGTAGCTCAGGGCTTCAATCAGAGCAGTGGTAATAATAATCTTATTTATAAAACTCCTGCTTCTTCCAAGGTGCTCAGGGCACTGTACAATAGCACTAAATAAATTAAATTAAAGCATGGAATATTATGAAAATGCAATAAAATCAACACTGCCAAGGAGACAGAGAACTCAAAAAGAAGAGAAAAAAGACTCCTCTCTAAAGCAGCACTTAGCAGGAGGATGCTTTTGAGAAAGCATTAAGTATACAAGGAAGACAGACACTATTGGGCCTTTTCTGAAAGTTGATAAGGACTTAGACTTGTCTGCCCTTTTGATGACCTTGAGCAAAGTTTTAAACTCTCTGTGCCTCAGTTTCTTCATCTAAAAATAACAAATATTATACTACTAGCTACTTCCTGAGATTATTTTGAGAGTTAAATGGCATGTATAAATTAAGCTGAGTCCCCATCCCATAGTAAGGAACGAGCTGATCTTTGATACCTTTATCACTGAGAGCTATGGACAGAGAGAGCAGCAGGGCAGAAAGTGCACAGTCAGTCAGGGAAGGGGAGAGAAACACCTGAAGCAAAGCAGTGCCCATAAAGATGGGAGGCCATGGATAAAGGATATCTATCAGATCAAAAGGCTGGTGAAGACTGCCGTGAAGAGAAAGTGTGTTGTTGAGGGTTTTCTAGAAGAGCAGAGCCAGCAGGATGTATGAAAAGAGACCCATTAGGCAGGTTTCCAGGAGCAGAGCCCAGAGAATCCACGTAGCTTTCTGCATTGCAGACAACCAGGGAATCCAGCATCTGCTCATCCAAGAAGATAGCTGCAGAAGCAGATGAGTCAAGGATGCAGCACAGCCCAGGCTCAAAGGTCTGGAAGTCCACAAGAGAATCATGTGTGTAAGTCTGTGTTGGAAGATGAAGAAATAGGAGACCTGGAGGCTGATGCTGACGGTGATAGGAAAGACCGGTGCTGTCCTGAATGAGACTTATGTTCTTCTTCCTTTCCTTTTTGGTGCCACTCACAATGGTGTGAGTCTCATCACTTTAGTTTGCTAATTTACATTTCAATCATCCATAAATATACCCAGAAATGTGCTTTACTAATTTATGAGGTGTTTGTTTATGGAATCATTAATGGTCATGGGGAAAACTCCAGGGCGGAATCATTCTCTCCCTCAAACACTGGGTATATCTTTTATTGCTCAAGATTGTTACTAGAGAAACAAAGGAGTTTATGGTGCTAAAGATATAGGGTAAGATGAGGTTATTTTGGATAAATGGTGATACTTTAAAGTGGAGGAGAGGAGAATCCATTAGCTCCTTATAAGCAAATCTTTGCTGTGTTGTACATAAAGAAGTAGCTATCACAAGTGGAACCAGAATAGGTGAAGCCAGGAGTCATTGGTTACCATGTAGCTGGGGGAAAGAAGAAAAGTCTCAAGTTGGAGACCAATAGATGAGAAGAAGCTGAGACTTAAAAGTGTTGCAGGAAGAGTCTAGGGCAGTAAGGAGAGTTTTAAAGGAATAAGCAATATTAAATAATCAATGAATAAGAATTTTAGGATGTAAATCCTATTCTACCATGACTTCCTCTGTCAATGAAATAAAAACCAATAATGAGGGAAAATATATCATGCCTCCTAACGAAAACAAAAATCAACCCACAGAGGAAAGGTGCTTCATAAACATAAGTCCCTGCCTTCAACATTAAATATCTTCACATCTACTTCGATGATAAGGTTAAAAAATCGGGGATATAGAGCATGGGATGCATCATGTGCTATGAAATGCTACAAGGGCAGCTTGGGAATGCAAGATGGAGATGATGTTGTCCATCAGCTAAACCAATGGTGAGACAAGCTTGCTCAGGGTATGTTTGAAAAGCACATATCATCACCTCTGAGAGTACAGCCTATTGAAAGAAAACATGATTTTCTTACATAGCACCCTAAAAACATCAAAGTTGATATTACTGATGACAGCCATGTGAATTTCAGAGAAAGGTTGGTAGCACTGGAACCGAATGAATGGTCCTTTCCATGTCAGTAAGAAGGAAAAGAATAGATCACCATGTGCTGGGAAAGACTACAGCACTTGATGCTTTTGTGTGGTTCTGTCTCACAACCACTTTGCAGAAAGGGTTTGCTGCTATACTCACTGTGCAGAAGAAAACAACCTCATGCACAGCATGGTGGCCGCACAGCTGCTGTTCTAATGCAGCTGGGACTCAGCCCCAATCTCATGTACCATGTTACCTTGAGACCTCTCACACGCACATATGGGAAGATCTGTCTGGAGTCTGGGGCAAAGAAAGGAGCCCAACTGAAAGCCAGGAGACCAGAATTTGTCTTACCTAGTCCCCTTAAGCTCAACTCCTTGGGTTAAGAATATCTGACCTCTGGCATTGCATGCTCTCCCACCTTGAATGTTAGTGAACCGCAGAAGCTCTCAGGGCCATTAAAATATAATGACACTATCAAAAATAATAACAAAGAATAATTTCTATGCACAATAAATCAAATCAAATTCTCTGGGGAAACGACAACATTGGTACAACTCAACAACAGCCTCGCTCAGCAATCCCTGACCAGGTGGGCCTTGGGGAAGCTCAGGGATCTGCACTGCCTGGAGCTCAGGCCTTGTTTGATGAGCCTTTCCTAATTGGGATCCGGTCCTCTGAGTCAGATTAACCCTGAGCTCTGCTGAGAAAGAGAAGTCAGTGCCCGAGGAAGGCTGTGCAGAGGGAGGCAGCCCAAGGTCCGACTCTTGCTCTGCTGCTTATAGATGGGAAAGCAAACCCTAACCCAGGATGACTACTTCCTCATTTTCAAAGGGTCAAGAGAGCATCCATGCACAGGATTGCTCTGGATGTTAGGTGAGAAACTATCCATAAGGAACTGCAGTTCTGGCTCCTAGGTGATGAGATTTCATTAAGGAGAGCTACACACATGGCTATCCTTGTGTGAGGAAATCCTGCCTGATCCTGATTAGGAATCAGTTGTCTCTCATGTTCTTTGAGATGAGAAGCTATGCTTACAGTCTCCCACAATCAGGCCACCTAAGGGCACTGGAGTCCCTTTGCCATGGTGGTTGACCCCAGCCTGGAACAGACAAGCTCTCTGGCAACAGTGGAGCCTGCAGCCACCTACACTCAGTCCACTTTTTTGCTGTGGTTGCTGTCCCAGAAATGGAAATGTCTCCCTCCTGACACTTTTGCTTGTGAGCAGTCAGGACAGAGGACATTGAAAAATGAAGTATGTACTAGACAGGTCCTTTCAGGAAGGCCCCACTTCCAAAGGCATCCCAGCCCAGGGTTAACTACTTTCTCTGCATGCTCTTCACATCTGCTTTGGAAAAATATTCCGCTTGGCCAGCTGCAGACCACTTTTGGTTCAAAAACAAATGGAAATTCTCAGATAAACACAAAGACTCCTCATAAACACACAAATGTACTACACACACACACATACACACACACACACATTTGCACACTTACACACATTCCATTAGCGATAATGCCACAGATGCACCATGTCTAAGTCCCAATAAAGAAATCAAACATACCATCTTCCCGCCTGGCACTGTGCAAAGAAAATTTCATCTTGGACTGGATGCAGGTTCCCCAGGGGACCTGGTACACTGTGAGGGAAACAGCAGCTCAATTTCAAGATGTACTTATTAAGTGAAAAGAAAATAGATAAATAAGAAGATGCATCTGATGATCAGATTCTCTCCACGGTGGCGAGGGGAGCTTTGAGTATTGGAGACAACATGGAAAGGCCAGAGGAGAAGACACAGCCTGTCTAGGTGCAGGGCTGAGGTGACCCAAAAGCCTGTGGGTGTGAGGACAGGGGCCTGGGAACTGGGGTGGGAGGAAACAGCTGAGGATGGCAGAGGACGAGGAGGGCCCTAGGAGAGAGGTGACAGAAAGAAATGCTAGAGGAGAGAAATGCCATCCTGAGGGGTAGAACAGAGCCCCAGGAGCAGAGGATGGCTGGATTTCCAGGGTAGAGGTCAAAATGAAGAAGGGAGCTGAGAACAAAGGAAGAGAGAAGAGTGAAGTGGAACACAATGGGAGGGAAAAAGAAAAAGACCAAAAACTTCCATAGTCAGTAGACAACACAAGGATACTGCAGGAATAAAAGCCAATCTCTGATGGGATGAACAATAGTGAGCAAGGAAACTGTATACTGACGTCTGGGCTTTTAGCTCGGCCTCCACAGTGGGCTACACAGGGAGTCAGGGGGCAATGGACCTTACTTGTGCTGTAGGCAGAGACAGCAGATGCTGAGCTCTGTCATGGTCTCTTCTGACTCCAGGGCAGCCTCAGCAGGCAGAGTGCAAGACAGAAGGACCAGATGACTTGCCATGGAAGGCCTTCTTTGCTTTGCCCTCAGTGTTCTCTTCCCAAATCTGAAACCAACTGAGTAGCACCCTTTTTCTTCTAAGTTGAGGTCTTTTTGTCTTTAAGGAAAATGTCAAATTCTGTAGCCTGGGAGGTAGTTTGGGGATCTTCTTGAAATGTAGCTTCTCTTATGCTCTTGAAGCCTCACCTACCTCCATCCTGGCCCTGCATGGCAAGTACCCAGGATGTCTTTCTCTGCTGGCAGCAGGCCCTGTTTCCATTTACACCTAGTCTGCACCTGTTTCATTATGTCTGGAGACTTCACCTGACCAAATAACTAACTAATGGTCAGAGAAGTAAACAGCTCCTCTAGGCACATCCCCAGCTACCCACACCTGCCCTAGTACTTTCTCTGTGGTACAATGAGCTATTTGCCTGTCTTTTGTCATCCACTGCCATATTTTCTTAGGGGTCAGTATGGTGTTTCTTGCTTCACCCATTTACCACATAAGTCTCTTTCACTCTTCACTCATTCACTTGTTAAATATTATCAACCTCCTCTGAAGAGAAAGGCATCCTGCCTGAACACAAACTCTATACCTACTTCTCTAATGTATATGGCTCACAGACCTCAGAGAACCCCAGGACACTTACAGAGGAAGCATGACCAGAGCTCACAGCCAGTAAGAATTAGCTGGTTAAATCAAAGCTATATGAACCCACTCAGGTGCCCACTGGCTCTTCATAGCTGGTTCTTATTTTTCCTTCCAACAACAGTTCAGCTGCAAGCTCAGGGACACCTGAGGCATAGTGTGATTAGAAACACAGGACACACCCCTCACCTGGCCAGACACTTTCTACCAGTGACCCATGAGTGTCATTCAGGATTTGATGTAAGAAATATTCCCAGTCTCACCTCTAGCTTCTTCTGGGCTCAGCTGGGCCCCAGACCAGAGATTTCCAAAGCATCCATACAAGGCTCCAGGAAAGACAAGGGTGATTTGGATCCAACTGGCCTGTGGAGAAGTCCCTCCTCTTCCCTTTTTTGGCCTAAAAAGTCCCCTGAAGATTCCATGCAGGGAGCTGGGGGGAGGCAATCACTTTCTGACATCTCATCATAGGTATTCTCTGAAGGTGTATCTGCCATCTCAGCAGCCCTCTTATTTCTTCATCCTTTCTTATTTTATGTTTCATCCTTAGTTCACATAAACTCCCTCTCCTCTTGCTGACATTACTTCATTTCAATAATCCAAGAGCTATTTCTTAGAAATCCAAAATAAAACAAAAACTGGCCCAATCTTTTTTTTTTTTTTTTTCTCATGTGCAGATGGATGCATCCAAAACCTTTATTGAGATGTACGCACTAACCTCCATTGACCTCCAGCATTGCCAAGCTACACACAGCCCAGCAGACACGGTGGTTTGGAGCAGAGCCCTCCTGGACATGACTGGATGCCTGGCTTTATGCACTCTCTCCAGACACTACACGTCTTTCTGATTCATCTCAAGCAGAAAGGACAGTGGCACAGGATAACACAGAATCTGTCCTGCATTCCCTTTGCTTCTCATCTTCCTGTCTCAAAACTTCCTCTCTAAATCACCCTCCTTTCTGATACCAAACGGCCTCCTGAAACAGCTCACGTGATATCCCAGTTAAATGCCTTCCACGGTCTCCCCAGTGGCTCCCCAGAGAAATCCACTCCTTTGGACTCACAGCTCAGCTTTATGTCACCTGGTCTGAGAAAAGAATGATTGAATCATGAGATAGAAATAATAGAAAGCTCATAAACTCAGACCTGAACAAGGAAAAAGTAATTGCTAAAATTAAAAAAAAAATTCAAATTCACTTAATTGTAGTCTTTGCCTTCAACCATTTATTTTTTGTTTGACTTTTATCAGGATCTTGCAGTACATAATGCTCACATTCATTCTGAGGAGTTGGTGCCTGTGCATAATACATCTCAGTCCTTTGTACTTCGTTTCCCTCTACCTCCTCCCCCATCTCCTGGTCCTTTCCCATTTGCTGGAGATATGTCTTTATATTTCCTATTATCTATCATTTGTCTTGTTCTTTAATAAGTTGTACTCTAGGCTTTTCATATAAGAAAATCTATGTGATATTTAAGTGCATGTGTTTCATCCATTCACTTATTCAACAGGTATCTATTGAGCACCTACTGTGTTTCAGATCCTACTCAGGACATTTGGAGGCAGCAGTGAATGTAGAAGCCAGGTCCCCACTGCCAGGGAACATATGTCCTAGTGCAATGAGAGAACCACACTCTTATTAACACATAAATTTCAAACTTCTGCAAATCTAACAGGAACTGGTCAAGATTGAGGAAGAGCATGGAAGAAAGAAAGAGTGGAGTGGATGCTGAGGCCTTGGCAGGACTATGGGAAGGAAAGAATTGCCATTTCCTGGAGGTGAAGACTATGGAAGAAACAGGTGTGGGGTCAGGGTAGAGGCACACACTGGAATTAAAGGTATCTATTCTTCCTGTCCAGAGTAGAAGGTGTCTGTGCAACAAACAGTGCAGATAACACCCAAACAGCAGGCTCTTCTTTCATTTAATAAGAGAACATTTAGGGGCTTTATCTTCAAATCTATTCCCACATCCCCAAACCAAATCTCATAGTCCAGTGCTAGGCGGCATTTCAGTCTCCTCTCATTAAAATCACATTTGGCTGAGAAGCTCTACCAAGGTCTGTTCTTATCCCCTAGAGTGCCAAGGACGGTCATTTTAATATCAGAAGTGTAGGCTGAGCACTGAAATTTCATGTCATCAACTCCTGTACACATCCAAAATACCAGAAGCTGATATTTTCATTGTATCCGCACGGAAAATGAATCTCCAAAGAGATATCTTAAAAAAGAAATACACTCATCTCTTAGTATCCATGGGTATTGGTTTCAAGATTCCAAAGGATATGAAAATCCATGGGTATTCAAGTCCTTTACATAAAATGCACATGATCTAAGTTATGCCTTTTCTCCTATGCCATTTCTGGATTACTTAGAATATGTAATGCAAGATAAATGCTATGTAAACAGTTTTGATACTATATTGTTTAAGGAATAAAAATAATAAAAAAAACTCCTGCGCATTTTCAGTATTAATGCAGTTATTCCCCATAGAAAATAGGTAGCTGTTTTAGAGGCGAAATACAGCAATCATCATGTATAGCCTCTGAGTTTCTATGAGTCAGTGACTGGAGCGTGGCTTGGTTGGGAGGTTCAGCACAGGTCTCGCTTAGGACACAGGCCAGGGTCAACAAGGGTCTCCTTCCAGGGAGCGGCTGTGGCTGGAGAATGCACTTCCAAAGTGGTTCACTTTGGCTGGTAAATCCATGCCAGCTCTTGGAGCAAGGCCTCTTTTCTTGCCATACTGTCCTCTCTGGGACTATTTTAGTCTCTTCACAGCAAGGTGATTGGGTTCTCCAGGGCAGAAGTAGCAACCTTTCTTTGTAAAGGGACCAACAGTGACTATTTTAAACATAGTTGGCCATTTCAAGTCCTTGTAACACAATCTTATTTTTATAACCATATTTTAAAAATATAAATCCCATCTAAAATTAGAGATCATCAGAAAAAAAAAATAATTCTGAATTTGGCCCAAGGGCTATACTTTCCTGATCCCTGCCTTGAACAGGGTGATGGCTTTCTGCTGACCAGCAGGCCTGAGCGATGGGAAGATAGCCCAAACTGCTTTCTTGTCCTTTAAGATCTCAGCACCACAGATATGCCCAGACTTGTTCAGGTATCTCAGGAATTTCATTGGTCCCAGAGAACTGTCTTCCTGCCATATGCAAATAATACCTTCCTTCCTTATGTAAATAAACTAAGATTGATGTAATCCTCTGACCAATGAGTTAATGTTGAGTGTATTTTCCCACAGAGGAAATGAATGTAGCCAGACCGCTATGCTGTATTCTTCCCACATGCTATGTGACTCCTCATCCAATCATGTAATCTTTGTGCTTCTT